>APFE030987973.1:0-13915 GCA_000404065.3 Pinus taeda
TTTTTGTTTAAATTTTTATTAAAGTCATTTACTAAAGTGTTATAATCCCTAAACTCCAAACTCTAAACCCTAAACCCTAGACATAAAACCCTAAACCCTAAACCCACAACATTTTATAAAATTTTAAAAATACTTTTGTAGCTTTTATTTAGGTGTTTATTAAAAGAATTTACTAAAGTTTTATAAACCATAAACCTTAAACCCTAAACACTATAACCTAAACCATATACCCTAATCATTTTATAACATTTTAAAAAGTGCATTGTAACTTTTATTTAAGTGTTTATTAAAAGCATTTACTAAGGTGTTATAAACCTTAAAACCTAAACCCTAAACCACAAAACCCTAAACCCTAATCATTTTATAAACCTCAAACACTCTACCCTAAACCCTAACCCTAAACCATAAATGTTAAGCATTTTATAACATTTTAAAAATATTTTTGTAAATTTTATTTAAGTGTTTATTAAAATGTTTTATGAAAGTGTTATAAACCCTAAATTCAAAACCCTAAACCCTAAACTCCACACAATAAACCTCAAACCCTTAACTCTAAACCATAAACACTAAGAATCTTATAAAATTTTAAAAAGTAGTCTGTAATAACGTATATGTTAATGTCTACATATACCGTGATGCTCTACATATAAATAACAACGTATATGTTAATGTCTGCATATACCGTGATGCTCTGCATATACATAACATATGTTAATGTCTGCGTATACTGTGATGCACTCCATATACATAACATATGTTAATGTCTGCGTATACATAACAACATATTCCCTGCATACACATTTCCATGTATTCCTTGTGTACACGTTTCCATGATTATGTTATTACTGTATATATGATAGCATTGAATTTCCCTGCGTATACATGACATCATTGAATTTCCATGACTGCGTTATGACATCGTATAACCTCATCATGTACAACATCTAATCCATCGTGAACAGCGTGTAAACTATATATAATCTCCAGCGTAAGTATATCTATCTTCCTTTGCCTGCGGATTTTTATGACCTGCGTATGTGTCTTCATTGCGTTTATTCCTTCCATTACTATGGCTAGGCTCCACTACAGCGTATGAGCTAGGGCTGCGTATAAGTGTGAACATTGACTGTGGACAGCATGACCATTAACGCGTGAATATCTCCCATGACGGCATGAAACCAACATGTCCACTATGAATAGCGTATGCCAACATATACGTTTACATGCGTGACTATAATTTAGGGCCTTTCCTTTGGCTGTATATGAGGCCTCCTTTACTGCGGCCAGATCTCTGCAACTAGGGCAATGTACAGCAGCTAGGGCAGCACTTTGAAGACCAGCGTATCACTCATGGTGTCTCTCTCCTTCTCCAAAAACCCAAGATGTGGAGAGGAGATCACACATGAAGAGGATGTCTCTAATGACTCCAAGTCCTCTCTTATTTATACTAAAAACGTAGAGGTTGAATAGACACGTCGATTGGGCTTCTAGAGCCTACATAAGAGTTGGTCGGCTTGATAATAATTTCATAAACAAAATAAATTCATATCTCCATAAATACTTATCGGAATCGGATGATCTTTGGATCAATCCTACACCTCTCGACGAGAGGGATACAATAAAAATATCAGCTGCCGTAAATAAGCTGAACCACATGGAGTTTGGCCCTAGTTTCCAATTTAACAACTCATCTCATGGTCGAAGTCTATTGAGTGTCGATTATTTTTTACTACAAATTTTTCTTTTCTGCAAGTCGAACTATGTAATATTTATGTTCAATGCTCATAAGGTAATGTGACAAGTATAACGATTATTTTTGGTTGTGTTGGCCATAAAAGCATTCGCCAAATGTTCATCATGCAATATTTTTAGCATACATGTTGTGAATGCATGTTAGATTAATTTTCAAAGGATCTGGTTACAAATAGAATACTTGTTCGGGCTATACAATATTGATACGATAGTTGCATGTTGTGAGGGATTATCTCTACAATATCATTTAGAAAGAAAGTATAAAACGTGTAGCATTTTTTACAGGTAAACGATACATTATTTGTTCAATATGTGACTACTTATAACGTTTATACGATATATCATACAATCTTATAACAATGATGTACAAAGTTCAAATGTTGGATAATAAGATAATACTAAACATGTTTACACAAAATGTGTTATTGTTGTATAGTTCTTATGTGTGAATTACTTCCATGCTATGAAATTAGAACCCCTTATTTCTCTTATTTCTATATATTTTATCTAATTCATGTCATCAAAGCAAAAAAAATGAATACAAGCAAAATATATATCGTTAGGGACAATGAAAACTTTGCAAAGAGGTATGATTATGTTGTATTGATTGTCCTTTGATTATATTTGCATTAGACAAACCAATTTTTTTTGTGCCATCTTTTCAATGTATTAAAACTAAAAGCAACATTTTTTTCAGTTTTTAGGAAACATATAACTCTTAGAGATTTGGATGCAAGACAATAAATACAAGGGAAAAATACTTTGAATATTTCTATAAAACATTTGTATTTGTTGAAACTAAAATCTATTTAGAATTTAAGTACATTATCAATCATTTCAATGTATTATTTGTGAACAGACAAAAGATATCGAATTCAAATGATGTCATAGTAGAGATGAACAAGAGTGTAGACACAGCAATGGCCAATACTATTAAAATAGAAATCACATCTAACAAAACAAAAGAAACAGAAACTAGTGAAGAAACAAAAGAAAATAGGTATTTTTGAGCAGGTTTAATTAACTATGTCACAGATTTCCTTTTTTGTCATTTTATTCTTTCTGTTTTTTTTTCATTTTAATGCTCATGAATAGGCAAAAATAAATCGATTTCACACCATTGTTGATCGAAGATATCAATAACAATATAACAGGGAAGGTTTTTCATGGCATTGTCTTGGCAACATTTCAAACATTTTTGGACAAAATAAAAAATAAAAAAATAAAAGAAGCAATACTACGTGCAGACTTAACAAATAAGAAAGCAGAAATGACCATAACATTTCTTGTGCCAACACAATTTATCAAACATGAGACAAAACTTATTGCAAATATTGGTGTTTCTATCAGATCTTTCAAAATTATTCCAAAGCATAAATACGACAGTGGTGATTGTGAAAGAACTATTTGCCTAAATAGTTTTAGCAATGCAGAAAAAAATTGTCTTATTTGTGTAGAGTATTGATTCTTTCTAAATATGACAATTGCAAATTTATCATGTAATGAAGATTCATTTATAGTTGGCACAATCACTGATGTTACAATTTTGGTAACACACAACAATGCAATATGTACTCAGAATCAAAGACAATAATTCAGAACAGGACATGGCAACAGTAAGCTTTGGTTTATTTGAATTTTTTATGTTACAAAGTTATTATCCATCTGTTATATGATTTCCATGTATTTTTTTACAAATACTGCATATGTAATAGGTACAAGTACACAATAAAATTGCGTCAGCATGTGTTTCAATTCAAAGAGAATCGCAATAAAATATTTTTCCACTGATCTTGCTAAGAAATATAGTTAGTAAACAAGAAAGAGTTTCTGGAGCCTCACAATTAACGTTCATATGTTCATTGAAAATAGAAAAGGAAGCCAAAAATCTAAGAAGCCTGCTCACTTCACTGAGTGGAATATGCACAATAAACTATAGACTTATATTGTTTACATAGACATGGATAAATAACAAGAAATTAAAAGGCATTTGACTGCATGTTACTAAGCATTTTTTTTTATATCAATTTTATAGTACTTCTAAGGATATCTGACAACCGCTAGTGCATACACAAATCCATTCGAGATTGTATGTGCAAAATGTAGTACTCCAATTACAAGTGTTAGAGCTATGAATAAAACTATGTTTATTGCACCACTTGTTAGTGTTAGAAAATAAGAAAGGAGGAAATATTTTCTTATATTGATAATTACTTGTGATATTTTTGTAGTCTTATTAACTTCTCTTTATGTTCTTATTTTATCTTCTTTTCATCAAGAAATCATCAAATCAAAACCTGAAGATCAAGGACACTAGATATAAGCACTCAACCAGGGATAAAACCCCTCTATAGGGGAAAACCCAGTCAAACTCTTCCAGTAGCAAATTCAAATCAAACTTAAGACAATCCAAGACCTTGTACCAAACCAAAAGACCTTCCTCCTCCACTAAATTAACCCTCAAATTTTCCTTCCAAACTTCAAAGATCACCTACAACAATATTGCATTAACACTGCATCACAGACAAAATTTAAGCCCTACTGCATCAGAAATTTCAACCTAGCTTCAAGTCAGCAACTTAAACCCTCCAGCAGCTCCAGCTTCTTTGCACCTGTGAGACAAAGAGAGAGAAAATCAGCTTATTCTTGTTAGAAAAGTGTCTCCTTCTCCTTCATTGGGGTTTTCTTCTTCTTCTTGGGAATTTTTCTCTTATTTTCTGCTTCCATCTACCGTAGATAAAACTTCTTGGTTGATGCTTCAAATGAAGTCGAATAGTTTCCAATATATAGTGAATCTATGAGGTTGAATTGCCTTGATGAGGCCAACTTGTCCTTCTTTGAGGCCGACTTGGTGGAGGAGGCCAATATGACTTATTTGACAGTAAAATAAATTTCTTTCTTGACTCAAGAAGCCCAAGAAAGGTATATTACATGATAACGTGGAAAAGGACTCTTGACATAAACCCTAGAAGCCTACAATGGAGGCTTTGACCTAAAAATAAAATAATAAAGCATGGAACCCCTGCTTAATAAATAATACTATTTCATAATAAAATTTGATTTTCTTTCTTTTGACAAGTACATTACATCATGACTCAAATACAATTATGAAGACCAAAATTAGTTATATTTTTCCACACTCCCTCTTAACTAGGAAGGTATTCGTGATATATATAAAGTTACTTGGAATATCTCAAAATGATATGCTTTAGGAAGAGTTACAACACATGTAGGGCTACATATTAGATACATGACCAGGGTAATCTAATAGGGTGGGACTAAGGTGTACTCAAGCTTTAGCCACTCTAGGTACCATCAAGCTTGTAAGCTCTAACACCAACCCAGGGATTTAGGTGTATATCCAAGGTTGGAGCTCCAAGACCAATGCCACACTCCCTACTTCGGGATCTACATATCAACACATAGGTTTGCCAGATGTCCTCCCAAGCATCTTGTCACCCCAATATGCTTTATCTCTCCTAATCATATATATCCATCAATCCAAGCATGCTTCAAATGTTCAACCTTTTTATGGAGAGATCCTACACAATTACAACCCCAATTAGTAATAAAATTTCAATATATATGTAACAATCTCAGGTTAAATGTTCATATAATAAAGTTAATAAATGGAAAATAAGACCAAGGTTATGGGACACATATTCCAAGCATGAATGTTGGGAAAAACATCCTAGTGGGTGCTCATTTGGTTTATTATGGCTAAGAGGAAATTGGCAAAGGAATTGGTAAACTCTTTGAAAAGGAAAAGAGGCATTAATTGACATTTAGTTATGAAAATAAAGGAAAATATGAGAAAAGGAAGGTGAAGAGACACATATTTGCATGAGGAGGAGATTGAATGAAAAATAAAGGAAAATGAAGAAATTAGAGGCCTCAATGATAAAAAAGGCTTATGAGGATCAGTTCATAGCCTTTTGCCATAATAGTTTTGGAATTCATTTCAGAGATGAGAAGAGCACCAAGAGGAGGAAGCAAGCAAGCAAGAGAAGGAAAGCAAGGAAAAGCAAAGGAAGCACACGCAAGGAAGGATTATATCAACTAGCTTCAGTAGGAGGACTTGCAGGTATCGAGTTGCATGTATGATTTCCTTGCTAGTTTTTCCATGCATGGTACATGCATGTGTGTATTTGGTTCATATGTTGTCATTGGCATGGTTTTACCTCATTTTCCAGTGCTTTCAGCCTTGCGTTGCCATTCCTGGATAGCCATGTTGTGATGGGATTAATTCTTGGTTGAGATTTGGATTGCTGGAAGGTTTTGGATCCAAGTGATGTGGTCTTAGGAAAATCCCAAGGGTTGAGGGTGGATATGGTTTTCTCTGGTAATCCTTCGATAGGTGGGTGGAGATAAAAAAATTCATGAAGGGATGGTGAAGGAATTATGAGGCATCCAAGCTTGGTTTGGTTTTGTGATACTGGAACCAGTTTAGGTGGGATCGTGGTAGCGTGAGATGGAGGTGGTTTAACCTCTGGATTCCCTTGGTTGTTTATTTCTTGGTTTATCCCATGATATCCCACATTCATTCTTGGAATATGGCATAGGGGTGATTGGCTAAAAGAAATATTTGGTTCAGCCCAATTTATGGTCGAGTGGTGTGTGGAAGTCCCTTACTTTGTTGCCTTTGCATCATTTAATGAGCGTTATTTCTCTATGGAAATCTATGAAGCATTTGTACTAGTTAATATGATGATTTGATGGTTATTATGTCATGGTTACTATGATGATTATTTGTTGGTTATAAGCATGGATCTGTTATATACTCTAGTTGGCTTGTTCATGAATTGGTATGTATTTGGTTAGTCAATGAATGCTTGAGATAACAAATGTTATGGAAGCTATTATGGGAGGGCATTAGACCTGCTTCATGGTTCTCAGAGAAGTATCAAACCCCTATGTTCAGATATGCATTCATGGCCTGTAGATTTCATGTTCTCAATATGTTTGACGACATGACTGTCATGGTTAGGTCGAATTATTTCAATTGCTTGATCAAGTTTCGTAGTAATGCCTTTGTCTTAATGTTATTTTTCATTATGGAAAGTTTCATTAAGTTATGGGCAATGGTCTGGAGACAAACCCTAAAAAGGTGGCACTAATTCTGGGGTCGCAAGCTCCAAACTGAGAAATTGGGTAGATATGAGAGGGGTAGTTACAATATATATAAGTTAATTCAAACCTTTGGGGTTCTCAAATATAATTTATTTTTCTTAGGTCATCATCATATTATCCAAACACATATTCGTCGAACGATTTCTTCTTTAACTTCTACAGTAGAACCAAACTCATCTTTAACACTTCTTCTAGAACATCCAAGTATTGTTTACAGCATTGGCATTCACGAATATCTTTCTATAATACTTCAACAATGATCTTCATTCTTTCTTCAGGGTCTTAGTTATCACATTATGCCCTCCCTCTCAACTAGCGAGATATACACTTTCTTTCATCTAAGATCCCTCTCAACTTAGGGAGATAAATAACTTCATAACATTAGAGAAACTTCAACCTTTCAAAACTTCATTTCTACATGAACATCATTCTTTCTCATGGAAACAATGTCATATATTGTTCTTTTATGTCACCGTTGTCATGCTTATCATTATTATCAAGTCATCTTTAATTATGAAAATCTTCAACATCTTGAAGATTATGTACTTGCAAATCGTCAACAAAAAGAAAAACCAAGTACAAATATACAGAAGCATGAAGTCAACTATATCAAAATCATGTCATTACAATGGAAGCATCAAGACAATCAAACTTTAGACATTAAATAACTAAACCTAGAGGGACAAAGGCCAAGGGATTGTACATTTTCATAGCTCAAGAGGTAAAGGGCTAGGACTAATCCTTGAGACTGTGCAATTTAGGGAGGACAGGGAAAGATAACTGCGTAGTTGAAGGGCTCAAGGGGTTAGGCTTGAGGCTTGAGCCTTGAGGTTTCCCAAAGTGCATTTCCTGAGGGACATAGGCCAAGGGATTGCGTAGTTCAAGGGTTCAAGATGGGGCTTGATGCTTGAGACTGTGCAGTGCGCAGAGGAGACTGAGTGAAGGTAGGGATTGCATAGTTCTAGAGCTCAAGGGTTGTGACTTAACACTAAGATTACATAGTGCATAGTTTTGGAAGGCAAGGAATGTGCATTGCACAATGCCAAGAGGTATGTTTGAAGCTTGAGGACTGAGACTACACAAAACACAGTTCATGGAGGTTGAGTGAGGCTAAGTCACTCGGACGGGAAATTCTCCAGATTTGGCTAAGTGTGGGATCAGTGAAACTAAATGAACAATGATAAAACTTAAGTATGATCACACACTTAAAATAGTTAACAAAACAACATTAATCACTCAAAAGACATGAACAACATAATACCCCCAATGTGATGACATTGCGGCAACTTTCCCCAAGTGCAACACCAAAGGTACACTTTGCGATGATGGTTACAACACTTGTGTGACAGTGCTTGAAAATTTGGGAATGAGCGTGATACATTTCTACATGATAAGAATGACTCATTAGCACCAAGTTTACCCCTTGAAAAAACAAAAACTACATTTGTGTGATGTGTGACGCCTATCATGCCAAAATACGACATTTGTGATAGTAAGAAGAAAGTGCAAAGGACAGTTGAAAAATGTGAATGCCATTGAAAGAAACACATGTTGAAACAAAGACAACATGGAAATGACACTTGTTACAGTCAAAAAAATAAAAAACAACAGTTGTAAACATGAAAGTGACACTTAAAAAAGTGAAGGTGCGCAAGAGGGACAGTTGGGAAAACTCACCGAAATAGAAGAACAATCACAACCAAAAATGGGAGGCTGTCAATGAAAGTGCACACAGACTGTCTGTTATCACCTATATTGAGCCTCAGGCTGAAGGAAGGCAATGCCAAGGTAACCACAAACCACGCTTAGCCAAGTAGCTAGCCCTACTAGTCCAAGAGAGGGCTCTCTCTGTAAGGATCTCAGCCAATATGATTGGATCAAGAAAATGATATTAGGCTAGGTATAGTAGCACAAGGTTTGGTTTGATTTTGAAGGGTTTTACTGGATCGGGAGGAGCCAAACAATTTGGGCAAGGAAATTAGGTCAAAATTACAGGGTTTCGATGGGGCAAGGTAGGTACAAGGCTCAGCACTCTAGTGTTTGATGGGGGAGGTGATTCAAAGGCAGGTGAGGAGCTATAAAGAGCATGTAAGAAACATGGATTCTTCCTAAACTGAATAAAACATAGACTATGAAATGTCTACACAAAACAGAGCATAGAAGTTATGGATTCAGCCTTTCAGACTTGTATACATTCACTTAAAGAGTATGAAATGAGAAAATGGAGTCAAAAATACATTTTAACACATGAAAACATAAGAAAAACTGAACTGAACATCATACCACATGGATCCCAAAGCAATAGCTGCAATTTTTCATTAATCTCCTACTAAAACTGATACAAAATGATGTCTACTCAATGCATAAGCATCCAGCTGAGTCCAACCCTTTACAATGAGAAAGAAGAAGAAGATATAGACATAGATTCAACCTCCTCCCATCCTTAGGGGTCGAATCCCTAAGATGAGGAGCTAATCTAACCAAAACTGAACAAGAAACTGGAATCTAGGCATCCTAACAACTTGCCTATAAAAGTGAGGAAATTGATTCATTTGTGCTCAAAATGACTTTTGATCTAATGAATATACCTTCTAATACTTATTATCCATCATATTTACAAGCCTAGTCATCATTTACATCAGTAAAACACCCTCCATGAGAGAAAACCCAAAATTACAATCAAGGCACAATGAAATGGAAACCCAGTGCAATTTTTGTCATATGCGCACCACCCAAGCCCTATGCGTAGCACCTCTTGCAAGTCCATTTGGGAGGCCTTCCCGGTATCCAAATTGAGCTCATGATAGCTCATTGGAAAGATATTCAAGTATTCTTTCCAAAATATCTTGAATTTCTTATTTGAATCTCATTTGACCCCTCAAAAGCTGATTCTCCCAAGACTGCTTCTGTGTGTCCAAAAAAAGGTAGAAAGGTCAATTTTAGAGTGTTTTTTGACCTTTTGGTTGACTAGTTTTGCTCCAAAAGCTTAGAAAATACACAAGGTGCATGTACTCATTACTCTGAATCCAAAATGCAAACCATTCTCTCATTGGGTGTCCCTAGGAAAATCACAGCACTAGTGGCGATGCACATAGAGCCAAAATTCATGTGTCAAAATTGCCAAATTTGTCAAAAGGCTAAAATGATTCAATATTTGTTCAAAATTTGTGGAAAATACCACAATAAAGTATCTTGATCAGCCAAGGAAGCTTCAGCAAGCAACCTAAGCCTATCCTCCTCCTTTTTTCCTTTGAGTGCTCGTCTTAGCCTTGCTTTCATTTGCTTGACCCTTATATTACAAATGTTGTTCCAAGTCTTGTAATGGTAAGCCATATGCTTGATGATTTGGTTGCCCCTATTGGCCCTTTGTAGCAGCTTCTCTAAATGCAAATTGACCCTGTCAAGCCAATTTTCTCTATCCTCCTCAGTCTCCTTCTCAATTCTTTGTTTTGTAGTCAAGGTGACCGGTGTTTCTTCCTCTTGCATTGCTAATTTGCCCTTGTCACTTTTCCTATTTGCTTTGAGAAGTTCCAGCTCCATGAGGACCTCCTTATCACTCAGCTACTTTTTCTCTTTTTCAAGATATGAAATGACATACTTAGCTCTCACCAAGTTGTCCATCAATTCTTGGATATGTGCATCTTTCTCCTGTATGATTATGTTTTCTTTTATTGCCTCGTCTTAAGCCTCCAATTCAACTATCTCAATGCCATGATGGATATGTGGTTTTTATGGTTCATCATGTTCCATCAAATAAAAATCCATCTCCTCCTCATCATCAAAACTTTCCTCCAACATCTTTTCTTTCCCTTTATGCAGTTGTTGCACCTGTTGTACCTATTGTGTTGATGAAGAAGGCAAAGCCCCTTCCACACTTTGTCGAGCATGGATTTTCCTATGATTTGATGAAGAAGGCAGGGTCCCTTCCACACCCAGTGGAGAAAAAACATGCCTATCTACTGCAAACAATTTTCTAGCCCCCCTTTGATATGTCTTGTAGGTTTCTAGAACCTCAATGGCTCTAGTCTCTTTGACCTTCTCATCTTTCTCTACCTGAGCACTACTGAAAGGTTTTTCTAATTCTTGAGACACTGGTGGAGGAATTTGAGGACCCCTAAAAATGTCATTGGAAATGAATGTCTCCCAGGAGATGTTAAGGAGATTAAGATGATGTAGCACAATCATCTTGATCAGGGAATAGTGATAGAGACTATTCATTTGTTGGGGGTATGGCTTTTTCTGTACAATGTAAGCCATCTTCTCAATGCTCCTGAATAAGAAATCAGGAATGCTCAACATCCTCACCCTTGTAAAATGCATAAGAAGCCTAATGTGATAGGTGTACAATCTAGAAAATCTGCCCTCACATGTGAAATATTTCATGATGATATTCATCATAGGGGCATACTTGTCTTCAAGGAACCTGAAAGGAAAGGTCCTCTTCTTTTCATTTTTGTACCTAGATTTGATGTAGGGCTCATAATAGTGTTCATCTAAATCTTGTGCCTTATACCATTTCTCTCCCACATTTGGAATCCTTGTTGCATCCGCAATGATGGAGGATGAAACTATAAATGTCACCCCAGCAAGAGTTACCTTGTTATCACGGAGATTGGCTACAAAAATCCTGGTGAGCTCAGGACGATGTTGAACTCTTTCCACCTGCTCATGGAACTCATAACACTGTAGATGCTTGAAATGAGTGACAGTCATATGAGAGGCCTGCAACTCTCTGAGGTTTGATGGTTCTTCCCTGATAATCCTGCCCCCCTTGTGTGGTTTTCTATGATGTTGAGGTTCATCTCCGGAATTGTCACTGCCACTGTTTTCCTCCTCATAATCTCTATCTTCTTTGTCCATGTTTGCCAAGTTTTAAAGTTGTGTACCCCTAGAGAAGGTATGGAAGGAGTGAGTATTGGTGATTAGGGATAAGGGAAGGGGAAATGAACTTATGTGGTATTGGTGGACTATATAGACTATGAAAATGAGAGAGAGGGACTAGGTTTTTAAGATGTTGCTTTGGGGATGAGGGAATAAGGGATATGGAGGGATATGTAGGAGGGGTTAGGGTTTTAGGAATAGGTGAAGGGATGTATAGGAGGAATTAGGGTTTTAAGGAATAAGTGGAGGGATTCTAGGGTTTCAGTTTTTCCATGGCAAATCAACCTCAAACAAATGAATTGAATGCTAAAAGAATAGTTTAGGGGTTATACTTACTTGTCTATGGGCTAAAGAAGGCAAACACAACGTTTTCGGTGGCAAGTAGAGCATTTTCGCCCTTGTTGGCCCTATGCGTAGTGCTACCTACAGGTGCACAACACCTCCCCCTATGCATAGTGTCGTTCAATTTAACACTGGGAAAACTGCCCTATGCATAGCGCTCCCTTCCTATGCACAGTGCTCCGGCCTCTATGCACAACGCCTCCTCCAACTACCCTGTGTGCAACACCCAGTCTCCTATGCGCAGCGCCTCTTCTTCTTAGCTACCAATTTGCCTCAATTCCCCTCTCTCCTTCAATGCTTGTCTTTCCCTTTGTCAAATAAGAGTGATGGGTTTGGAAAAGGAGTGTGACATCTTATATAGAGATGGATTTTGATTTTTCAACCCACTTTCTAATGTTTTGGAACTTTTCTTCTTTTCTCCAAATCCGTGTATAATACCTTTTCTTTCATTGCCCCTTTTCAGGTGGATGATACTCTAATTGAACTGATTTTTGTAGTGGTTTCATTTTCTTGTAGCGGGGAGAAATGCTTGGTGCAGCTGGGATCACTTATTACATGAATTGACTTCAATTACATTAATAAAAATATAAATCAACTAAAATTACTCTGTTTTCATCTCAAAAACATGTTTTTGAGATGAAAATTACATTAGTCAAAAAAATGTTTGTACAGTAACCATGACTTACTAACAATCACCTTTGATTTATTGGTCATCCTCATATCTTTGTTTCCCTTTATTTACACTCTGAAACTATGCTTTGACCTTGGAAATGAACCCTAAGACCTAATGGAAAAAAAATTGTTTTGACACTGAAACCATAACTCAATACAACATAGAGATGGGTCAGCAAGTGTACCTTATGAGGGAAAACTTGGTTTTTTGAGAAGAAGACAACCATCAGTGGACCAGCTTGACATGACCTAGTGAAATAATGCAAAAAGTTTAGTATCAGACTCCTAAAATGAAAATGGAAAGAGCAGATTTGATCCTTGATGGAAGTATGCAAATACTGAAATCTTCAACCTTTAATGTTACCATTGTCCTAGCTATGTCTGGCCTTTTTACTCTTCTATAACACTCCCAAAAATTATGGATCAATCTTTGCCTCTTCCTTTATCTCCCCGTTTGAATTCTGCAACTGGAATTTTCATTTTTTTGGAAAGAAGGATCCATTAAATGTTGAAGATTTCATGTCGACCATATTGGGGAACGAAAGTTTAATCACCCGAGTAATATATTTCATTTGAATTCTTAAGTTTATGGATGATGAGTTTTAGAATTTACTAGGCTGAATTGGAAAGTTGTAAAGAAATATATAAAACTCCAAAATTAAGCATATTGGCTTCTCAAAAGTACACCAGATCTAATCCAAATCCGAATCCTCCAACCATTGTCAGTGATCCTCATAAAATTGGGCAGAAATCAAAGAAAACTGCAGGGAAATTAAGTTTAGACGAAGAACCATCAAGTGAGGATTTCATTCCTCATGTTAATTCACTCCTGGGAAGGTTAGATAGTTTGCAAGACATTGAGTTCGATGTTAATTTTGAGCAAAGTTTATTTCGCAGTAAATATTTAAGTTGGATTGATCAGATAGTTGTTGATTCCTCTATATCTTTTAATAATCCCGTTGAAGACTTGATTCCACAAAGAAAATCAGGGTCGCAGCTAATTCATACTCTCGATCAGTTGCAAAACCTTTCTTTGAACTTAAACACTTGGGTGCAAAATAATACTCATAGGCCATCTTTTGATTTTCGAAATATCTCCTTTACATCTACTGCCACCCAAACAATCCTTTACCAACCG
>APFE030987980.1:0-13846 GCA_000404065.3 Pinus taeda
TGGCATCCCTCCTGGAGTCTCAATGTATAGTTGCCTTGATGGACTAAGGAACTGCTAGTGAGTTTTACAGGCAAGACAACATACGACATAGAAGTTGCAACAAAGATTGTCATTGTATCTTGTATACCATAGGCTATTCTATTATTCAAATTTATTTTAATATAACGAAGATTGGTGGTTGTACAATATTGTACAAGTTTGTTAAAAAGTGTGTATATTTGTGCATATGTGATTTACTGCTTTATATTTTTGTTGTGCAAAGTAGATTTTGGTTGAGATTCTTGGTTTTGTAGTGTCAGTGATTTTAAGACTCTAACCTAGACCCAAGGTCGTGGAAATTTAACATGCTATCATAGCATGTCTGAGCGACTTTGGAAGTAAGTAAATCAGAGTTGTGCACAGTGAAGTACAACGTGAGAGGGAGTTGGTCACAGTGTAAGTGAAGGGCTCACTACAATGTTGAAGTTACAGGCAGGTCCCAGGTATGAGGACAGGCTAGAAGGGTTGTCCAACTATACTCCTTGGAAGGAAATGATCAAGTTGGTCTTGTAGTTCCACAGGATCTGGGATTTTTCCGATAAAGAGATCAAGAAGCCAACCAACACTAAGGATCTAGAAATATTGGATGATTTGGATGCTAGGGTAGGTTTGATCATCTTAGATGGTGTGAAGTATGTCATTTGTTCGAGAAGAATAATGCACATGAGATGTGGATGGATCTTTATAATTTTTTCCAGAATAAGAACAAGAACCAAGTACTAGTATTGGAGGATAAGTTGAAGTCCACCAAGATGATAAAGGGTGAAAGTGTCACCTCATATTTGATGAGATTATCTCAAGTAAAACATGAGCTTGCTACCATCACTGTGACTATCTTAGGTGGAGATATGGTAAGGATTTCCTTGAAAGGGTTCATCGAGGAATGAAAGCCCTTCATCAAAGGAATCGTTGCTAGAGAGAAGCTGCCAGACTAGGATAGGATGTGGGATGAATTCATTCATGAAGAGTTGCGAGATGAGGATATTCATCCAAAGAAGAAGTATTTCGATGATGACATGGCACTTGCATCGCGAATGAAGGGTAAGTAGAAGAAGGACTTAAGGTCAATTTTTTCAACTGTGGAGAGATGGGTCATTTTTCATTGAGATGTCCGTTGAAGAAGAGGGGAGATGACGAGAAGAGGAAAGGAAAGCATGTCATCGGTTTGTCCACTTCAGTTGAGAGTTGTGATCTCACCATGATATTAGAAAAAGAGGAATTTGCTATGATTTCTCGTTTCTCATTTCTCATTTGCTATTAGGATGGATGATATATGGAGAGTGATGTGACGAATCATATGACAGGGTCATAGGAGGTTTCTGAGATTCTAGGTGAATGGGACTTGAAGTTGCACATGGTGTTGGGCAACAATATTCTATTGGAGATCCTAAGATCAGGTGTTGTGCCATTCAAGATCGACATAGGACATGTGATGCAGGTCTAGGATGTACTATTTGTACCAAGACTCGGATATAGCATGATTTTCATATCGATGATCTAGAGGAAGGGGTTTGAGGTCTTGTTGTAGGAAGGAAAGGTAAGACTCAGGCCCAGAGGCTCTAAGTCCAATGGGATTACACTCAGAGTTAGAGAGCACAATCTCTACCGGTTGACAAGCAAACCTGTGAATCATGGAAAGAAGTAGGTGGTGCAAGAGCAAGTGTAGGTGTAGGCTTCAAAGGAGCAGGTATAGGTTACCAATAAGAAGGTACACCTTCTTGAGGATTTCCAAGTTCCAAAGAATTAGAGTCAATTTTGAGAGGGAGCTTGTAGATTTAGAGGGAGACTCTGTAGTCCAAGAAGAGTGCATGTTCAATGGGGAGAAATTGTGATCTTATAACAACCAAGAAGGAATCATGGAGAGTGTTGAAGATGTTATAGAATAAGGAGAAGTAGGGTTCTTCCAGCAGTAACACTGACACTTCCAAGAAGGGAATAGTTCACTGTATAGGGATTGCCACGATTGTGAGTGCCAAGAGTTGGGCAAGTATTACAAGTAGCAATGATGATGATGATGAGTTACTTCCTAGCCCTAGAAGTACCTCCCTCGCTAAGAGGGAGTGCTGATTTGTGTAGCTTGGGAGGCACTCCAAGCCCTAGGCTTCAGAGTTTGGAGGGAAAAGCACCACAAGGATCACTTGTGGGCTTGGAACCCAAGTATGGGGTTTTGAGACACATCATGTTTGGGGAAATTTCGAAAGCACGTTTCTACATGTGATGGCACGAGAGGATAGAGGGTGGAAAGGAGAATCCAACGCTTTTGAGAATCATCAAATTTTGAGTTGTAGAAGTAGATAAATTAATTTTTGAAGTTGACAAATAGTTATTCGTTTTCAAGCCCTATAGGCTTGAAGTAAATTTTTTCCAATAGATGTGTCCCTTCACTAATTCAGGTATCCCCTCATTTGGATATAAATAGAGGGTGATTTGATGTGTTTTAAAGCATCCATTTTGCAGAATATTCTCAAGGAAAAGGAGCTTTGAAAATGGGATGCAGGAAGAGGCCTAGAAAACATGAAAGAGGGGTTTGAAGTCTACAATGAAGTTTGAGTTAGTGAGGCTGGTTTGGATTGTCTGTGGGATAGAAAAGTGATCCGAATTTTCTATTTTGAGGGACGGGGTTTCTAGTTACTAGGCTAAGTGCCTTGTGGGAAAGAACATTGTTGTTTGGAGTGTGTTTAGGCATTGTTTTGAGGACTGTCTCATGTTGGAGGGTTGTTGGTCTAGGCCATAACACATAGCTCGACTTATTTAAGGGTTTTCAAGGGTTTCCATATTCCCTAAAGAAGAAATGTGGGTGAGGACAAGGTATCTTAAGGTGTGTAGAAGCCCTTTAAGGGTATGTTTGGTGACTATTGGAAGGATTTAGAGCTACGGAAAGTTCCCTAACCAGCTGCCATGACTAGCCTGGTGCAAATCTTATTATAACAATGTTTCTAGAGAGGTGTTGGGTCAAAATTTGTTGACCAGATTGGATCAGATTTTTTGGGCAGCCTATGGGAGCTAATTTGGAGATGAAATTGGGTCATCGTGTGTCTTCATTGCTTCATATTTTAGAGTGATTGGATTGGGTTCCATTTATTGAATCGGAGGGAAGTGTGTTGGCTACCCAAAGTAGCCCTAGAGCAGAATAAAAGAAGGACATTGTTTGGTGCATGATTGGGTGAAGATTGCAACCTTCTGAGTATCTCTGATGAAAGAGGCTACTGGAAGGAAAATTGGAGCTCATGAACTAGGACTACCCAAAGAGAAGCTTTATGATCCGATGTACATGCAGCAGAAATGAAAAGCAACATTGTTAGGTGGCAGCCCTCCTGGAGTCTCGATGTCTAGTGGCCTTGATGGATTAAGGCACTACTAGTGAGCAGTACATGCAAGACAAGATACAACATAGAAGTTGCGTTGAAGATTGTCATTGTATATTGTATAACATAGTTTGTTGTATTATTCATATTTGGTTGAATATAACGAAGGTTGGTGATTGTACAATATTGTACAATTTTTTAAAAAGTGTATATATTTGTGCATATGTGATTTACTGCTTTATATATCCTTTATGCAAAGTAGTTTATGGTTGAGATTCTTGGTTTTGTAGCATTAGTGAGTTTAAGACACTAAACTAGACCCAAGGTTGTGGAAATTCAACATGGTATACATGTGGTATTGTGCACATGGCATACATGTTGTGTTGTGGGCAGGCGGTACTATGTATGTGCATTGTGTAGCTATAGTATCGTGACATATGTATTCATTGTGTTGTACTCTGTGTACGTATTTGTGTTGAGTTGAACACTAGGTGTAGTTGTATGTATTGTGTCGTGGTGTACACTGGATGTAGGAGTATGTATTGTGTTGTGTTGTACACTGGGTGTAGGCATATGTATTGTGTTGGTTTGTACACTGGATGTAGGAGTACGTATTGTGTTACGTTGTACACTGGGTGTAGTTGTATGTGTTTTGTATCAGGTGTAGATGCATGTATTGCATGGTGTTGTATGCCATGTGTGGTTTTATGTCTTTGATGTAGACTGTGTATGTGCTCATTATTGAGGAGAAGGAAACAGGTGTTTGTCGTGTGTGGCAACCGATTTGGTGTGAATGCAAAATAAGGACAAAGGTAGAAGCTAAGAATTGATTAAAGGGTAAGTATCAATATTTTATTTTAGTTTTTTTATGCATGATATTTATGGTTTTAATATATGGTGATTACGTTTTGATCTGACCTGATGTGACATGTTTATACATGATGATTTGCTCAAATATGCTAGTTTGACTTATTGTGATAGGAATCAAACATAATTGCAAGTGTACCTTCTTGACGAACCACCAATGAGGTATGGTTTGAAGTTATTTCGATTTATTTTGAATCTAATGGAAATTATGTGCTTGGTACATGAAAGCATGAAATGCCTGGTTCGGTGGTTGAAATTGGCTACATGAATTAGCAACAATAGTGAAAGAAATTGGAACATGTATTAGTATGTTGGTAAAGCATTCAGGAGTAGGGACATTATGGGACACTGGTACCCAATAGTGTCCATTGATTTCCATGAACATGTAATGACTGATATGATGGTCTTAAGGTAGTGATATGCCTTGGTTTTTGTATCTTCCAATGCAAGGAAGCCTTGCCAAGGGATGGGCTGCCTAGAATGGGGGTGCCAACAGAACTTGGAAGGTGTGTGACTTCATGGAAAGGGGTGAAGGGAAGGTCGAGGATGAATTTGTTTTGGTCATTAGAATTTCCATATGGAATTAGATGCACATTGGGAGTGTGTCGCCGAACGATGAGCTAGTAATTATTCACTGAGAGGATAAGTGGCACCGAATTATGTGTTGGACATTGGATGTAGATTTTACTTTCCAGTGGATTCTGGACTTCCTATGAAGGAGGTGAATCATTTTATTGCTTTGAGGTTGGAGGTGTGAGCCTCTAGATTCCCTTATTACAGATGCAGACGATGTATCCTTTTATTTGTTGGTTGAGAAAATGTGTATACGTGCATATTATTGTAAATACTATATTGAGCTAGTTTATAAAGCTCTGTAGACAATATGGTTATTTTATGGTCAAAGAAAATGTGTATGTGTGTATTTGTGGTTATTATTGTAAATATCATAGTGAGTTGTTTTATAAAGCTCCATTAAATGATGTGTTTCTCATGTTTTCGCATATGGTCATTGTAAATACTGCAACAAGATAGGTTATAAAGCTCCATGGGAAGTATGTTTTGTTTTCAATAGTCTTGTTGGTTATAGGTGTCATTAAACACTGAGGTTGGTGTTCCCCCAAGGGGAAGGGTTCTATAAAAGCCCTGGTTAAAAATCCATGTAAAATATATAATACCATTGTCATGGGACACATATTCCAAGACGAATGGTGAGCAAAACATCCTAGTGGGTGCTCATTCAATATATTATGGCTAAGGAAATTGGCAAAGGAAATGGAAAAGGATTTAGAAAGGCATGAGGCATTTATTGACAATCTATTTATGAAAATAAAGGAAATTAGGAGAAAGGTAAATTGAAAGGTTGCAGGTTGCATGCGAGGTGGAAATTGAAGAAAAATAATGGAAATTGAAGAAAATAGAGGCCTCATTGATAAAAATGCTTATGAGGATTAGTTGGTAAAATTTTGGCATGTTTTAGTAAAGCTCTCTTCTATTCTCTCTCTCACTATTGGACACTTAGAGCTTTCTTGGAGCACTCTTGGAGAGTGTGGCATACTTGTATTTTTGGAGTAAGAAAATAAAGGAAGAGCAGGGAAGCACAAGAGGACATCAGAATTAGAAACTACAACAAATTTGGCTTGCATGTATCGAGTTGCATGTATGTTTTCTTCACTAGTTTTGGCATGCATGGCATATGCATGTGGATTATTGGTCATGATCTGTCACTGGCATGGAGGATTTCCTGGATTGACAACGTATTTGCCTAGCCTTTCCATTTCCTGGATAGCCATAGTGCTCTGGATTTATTTATTTCTTTTCTGGTTGAGTCTCATGTTTCCTTTAGCTTGGGTTGAGTTATTAGTTACTAGAAGCCATGGTTGGACAAACACTCTGGAATCTCTGTAACAACTTTGGTCGAGTTACTAGTCCTAAAATACTTAGTTGGACAAATGCACTGGATGCCCTTGCTGAGTTGAGTTACTAGTCGTGGAAGCGTTGGTTGGACAAATGCTCTAGAAGCCTGGCGATAGCTGTGGGTTGAGTTACTAGATCTGGAAGCCTTGGTTGGAACAAATGCTCTAGAGCCCTGGAAAGCTTGAGTAGAGGCCAATCTGATGATGGCTTTGTGATGTTACGCTATGAGGTGGAATCATTGTTTGATGGGTTGAGGTGGTTTTCTATGGAAGCCCTAAATGGTTTTGGATTAATGTGTTTTATGAGATCCCACATTCATGCTTCGAATATAGCACAGGGGTGACTGGCTAAAAAAAATATTTGGTTCAACCATGTCTATGGTCGGGTGGTACGTGGAAGTCCCAAACTTGGTCAGATTTTCCTATGTCTAATACAATCTAAGTTCTCTTGCGTTTCGCTTATTTATATGTGGATTTAATGGTTTTTATCTCACTGTTATTTTCATGGTTTTATGCTGGTTATAAGAATGGTTAATTGACCAGTTCATGTCATGGTTATTTCATGTATTTAGTTGTAACTGTTAAAATAATGGATGCAAGACCTAATTGATGTCATACCAGTTGAAGGGAGAAGGTGGTGATCCTTCTTTTCATGTCTCATAAGAGTTTTCAGCCATTCATGCTCTGTCTTGTATGCGAGACCTGTAGACTTCATTGATGCCAAGTGTTTGACAAAATGTCAGTCCTAGTTGGGGATGGTCCAACCTAGAACTTGAGTTTGTTTTTGATTTATTATTCTTGTCATTATGTGTTTAATGGATTCCATAAGTTACAACAAGTTATGGGTAGTGGCCGAAATTATGGGCTTGTAAAGTGGCTCAAATCCTGGGGACGTTGGCACAATAACGAGAAAATAGTCCCTAGACGTTGACGTGCCATGTCATGAGAGTGTTGGGCAATTTATTGGGCTTAAATTGCTACATTAAATATCGACCAGGGAAACTCGTAAGCTTTTGATGATGCCAACACTATATGTGCAGGAGTAGGCGACTAATTCTATCTCTAATTAAATTATCTACGGTTCAATATAATATGCAAGGGAAGAGGCTCCTAACTTAGGAGATCCTGGTTGTTCTTCCCTATAGTATCATAGAGAAACCATAAAACTAGAAACTTGAAATGCAAACAAGGGAATGAACTTTAGTTGTTGTTTAGACTCAAAGAGAGAGAGACTAACTTAGTCTCCTGATTGTCCTCTTTTGTATTAATCTAGACTAGACTAAAATTCATCCATAAGCGTAAACTAAATAACTTGAAACATAAAAGCAAAAAGATGAATTCCAATTACAAATCAAATAGAGAGAGAGAGAGAGACTAACTTAGACTCTTGGTTATCCTCTCATGTACTGATAAGATTCTAACTTGAAACTCATTCATCAATCAAATCCTCAAACATCAAACATCTAAGCAATTAAATAAAATAAGATCTAATATGAAACAACAAGTTCCTTTGCTCCTTCTAGAGTGAGCTCAATTCTCCTAGGAACCAAAGTGACAAGCCATTCCATATACTACATTAAGGTAACTTCTATCTAAAACTACATAATGAAAAACTATTTCTAAAACTACATAATGAAAATATATGTCAAATGAAGCTTTATTCCATTATCAATTGGATACAATTCTCTAAGAGTCCTCCCTTTGGAATGGAGGAGGTACTCCTATTTATACAAGAACTATGATAACAACCTCATAAATGCAAACCCACTATTATCTCCTTTGACCCACATATTTCTCAACCAATGGTGACACCTAACCCTATCCTCCATGATCTTCTCCATGAGGTTCATGATCTTCTCCATGAGGTTCATGATCTTCTCAAATTCGAATTTGAGCATAGAGTGCCACATATGGATGCCTTGGAAGCTTCCTTTGTACCTACACATGTCAACAAACTCATTCTAATTGTTAGGTATAATTCTAAGTATATTATTTTCTAAGTTTTAGCCATAAATTCACTTAAAAATGTTAAGAATTAATAAACTTTGGAAAAGCATAGTTATGAGGTAAACATAATGATATGGAGGTCGAATGGAGGTGACATGAAGGTAAAATGTGAAGATAAAAGTGAATAATGGAGTGAAAATAGGGATGATTTTGAGGCCCAACATCTCCCCCAAACTCAAGATATTGCATGTCCTCATGCAATCAATTATTACATTACTTTTTGAGCTTTGGCTTAAACTCTGCATGATATCATTAACATAACTTTTGCAAAGCATTATTTTGATGAATTACAACTTGGTTGGTTCTTGTGTTTCAACCATATTTTGTTTGTTGTATTCAATGTATGATCTTTGCATATTGATAATGTGATTTTTATCGCAGAGTATTTTTGTTGGAATGCATCATGGTTGGTTCTTGTGTAACAACCATGATTGCTTTTGCATCCAATTAACTTTTAAATACTTTTGACAAAGCCATTTTTATGCTCATGTAATAGTGAATATATTTGGAAGGTAAGTGAGTTTTAGAATGTGATATATGAATGCGGATGTTATATGAATGTGACAAAGCATGCATGTAAATGTATCCTTCCCCTTTAACGGATGGTTTGGGCAGTTGTGTGAAATGGGGAAAGGAAGGGGAAAAGGAAGTGAAGTTTTTCCAAAAATTCATTATTCTAATTTTTCAAGGAATTTAATAGTTAAAAGTTAGAAAATATCATACCTCATCTTACCCTTCCAAAAATAGAGGAGAGTCGTGCACGTGTGGCTGCAAAAATTGTTGTTCGTAGTCTTCTTTACTTGGTTGGGAAAATGGTGGATGAAATCAAGAATAGTGAATCTTTTATTGTTGTTGCATTTGCTGCTGAATCTGCTGTTGGATCTTCTGCTGAATGTTCGGAATCTGCTGCTAAATGCGGCTGAAAATGTTCTCTGCCAGCCTTATTTATTGACTTGTCCTAAAGTCAATAAAAGGAAATGATAAACTGAAAAACAATGAATGGAATTTGGCTTCATCTGCTACAAAGTATGGGTCTTCAAGTCTTCAACGCTCGTTGGCACAAATCTTACTATGTGATTAAATGTGTCGATGTCGAACATAGTAAGAAGTTGTTGACTTAGTGGCCGTTAATGAATGCTCCTAGCCAACACAAGAGCTCCCACCATTGATTTCAATGGGAGTCAGGATGCCTAACACATCTTGGTAGGTACAAATAAATTTGTCGTGGTCGAGTCACCTACAAGATCCAACGAACAAGGGATATTAATGTACTCCCATTGTTCAATGGCAAGAGTACTTGCCATTAAGGCAGGCAAGCCTCTAGGTGTTTTTTTTTCAATGATACATAGACTCTAGGACTTTGACTCTAGCAGGGTTTTATTGGCGGAAATGAAGGGGAATGGTAATGACATGGGAAACGACAATAAGCTGGTAAGAAATGAATGTAAGGAAATGCATGGTGGATGATTAAGAACTCTTGCTGTGAAAAATGGATATGGAATTGTCATGCTTTATGGATGTACAATTGGTGGGATTCAAAATCTTTTTCAGAAAGGGAGATGGAAGGTAGTGGTTGTCGAGATGGATTTGTCGTCAGAATTTTTCATGAATTTAGTCTTTGGAAGACTAATGGACGTCACAATGTAGTCTCCGGAATGATCACTTTGTCATCCTGTAACCTGTAAAAAAACTTGGCAGAAAGACAACATAAGTTCGTTCAAGAAGAATTGCGCATTTCCTTCATGATTCTTACGCAAAAATTTCTAACCAAATAAAACAGATTTAAGAAAAATCAAAGTGTTGAAAGTAACTCAATTCATGATATCAATTTCAATCCATTCTTAAATTCAACCGTGAAAAATAATACTCCCTGTCAGATAACTTCTGAAATGTGTTTGGCGAAAAGATGGTCATTTGAATGATCTGTTGTGTCCTGCATATTAGTGCATCGTAAAGCATACAACAGAATGATGTGATGCCAACTTAAAGTTATCAGCAATAATTATCGTTTGTAGAATCCTCCAATTGATTTTCCAAATGTGTTTCCAAATATCCGATTTTTTTATTTGCAAAGATGTGTGAGTTTTGTGAAATTTTTTTATTTTTTATTTATTTTTAATTCTTAATTTAATTTTTTTTTAATTTTATTATTTTATTTATTTTTAATTAAATTTATTTTTTTTTAAATTATTTTTTTGTTTTTTTCTTTTAAAGAAAATATTAAAAGTAATAAGTATTTTTTTTTTTTTTTTTTTTCAATAAAAAAAAAATAATTTTTTATAATTATTATTTAAGTAGATTTTTTTTTTAAATCAACAAAATTTAGATTTATTAAAATGAAGTTAGTTTTTTTTTTTTTTTTTTTTAATGAAAATAAAACAGAAATATCTATATCTATATATATATAGATATAGCATTTCAATCTTCTTCTCCCTATTGAAAATCATATTGTCTTATCAACCATTCCTGGAAATGAGAGAAAATGTTTTCTTACCACCATCCCAAACATTTAACTCAATGGCATCAGTCAGCTCTAAAACTGAATGTGTTCTCTATGAAAATTTAACTCGATTCATAGATGCAATAAAAAATATAGAACTGGCATGTTAACTAAGATATTAAGACTGTGGCTACAAGCATTTTCTTCAAAAAAAAGAACCAATATCACCTTAGTCACTGAGTTTGTACAGACAAACCTGACAGCTGTAGGGACTTCTTGTCAGCAAGATCCTTGTCAGCCTCACAATGAGACGCATCCACTTCAGGAAATGACAGTAAGTGAATGGAATGGCGACCATCTGATACCCAGAGCTTTTGCGATGCAAATGATGACACCTCCGGAAAAACTGCAAGCATATTAACTTTCATGGGGCACTTCAGATGTCTCAAACAACTATCTACAGCAACATCACGATCTTGTTCTTTCTGACCATCCCCAATAGATACCAGATTGTGCAGGCTCAGAATATGTATGTCTCCCATTGAATCCAATACCACAAACCTTGTTTGGCTCAAAGAATGGATGGAGACTGCCCTTAACGGCCTCCTTAATTGTTGGGACGACATGTCACCTTCCCTGTTTGCATCCTTGAAAGGCACAAAAAAAGAACTTCCCTTTCCCGATGTATCCCTCACTTTTAAGGAGGATCTGCTCTTCATAGGCAAAGAGGAGACGGGAGAATAAATAGTCCCTTCTATGGGTTGGTTGCTTCCCATAACTGATGGAAAATTACTAGATGAGGAAGCTGAAGCAGAACTTGACACTGAAAGAGGAGCAAGTGGCCCAGATAATGATGATGACACTGAGGAGGATGAGAGTGACATATATGACAGCTGTGAAAGCTGCTGTTGAGCATACCACTCATCTAAGGCACACCTACCTTGACATATTTGGCCATTCCTCCTTTCTGATGCAAGCAACTTTGCTTCACACTCATGCAAAGAACTATTTACGAGGTTTCCTTGGTCAATACAGGACAAAATTGCAGATCCATTTGATCATCATAAACAGAACAATTCCAAAGAAACCAACTTCAATTCGTCTCCAGAGTGGAAATCAGACCCAAATATGCAAGGAATCAGACCCAAATATGCAAGGTCGACCGAGCGTGCCATATGACAACGTGGACCAAAGCTTCACTACCGGAACGGATTTTTCGCACATAGTGGTCATAGTGCTCATCAGAGAACTTAACCTAACTCTTATTCATGATTCTCTGGTGAACAATTTATTGGGCATTCTCAAATGGCTCGGCTCGGCCTCAAATCAATGTATATACAGTCATTTAAATAAACAGTACACTTAGCTTCTGTATATAAACATTTTCTATGTTTATTTGCCTCACAGGCCGTTTCCATTCCACGGTATGCAACATATCAGGCATATGAACACAAAAAAAATTATGCAACAGTGCAAAACTAGCAAGCATATCACACAACGATTCATGAAAACCAATCGGTCCGTAGTTAAAGTTCCAGTAAATAGGCTGGGCACCACGTCCATGGTAACTGGCTCCTGGAGCGGAAGGGTATAGCAAATTTTGATCACAGTATAGCTGGTCCGGACCCATTTCTTCTTTGTAGCACAATCCCCAAGCAGTTGGACCACCAGTAACCACATGAAGTTTCAGCTTTAACATTGCCAAGGAATGCTGCAAGCTCCTTCTGCTGCATCAGCTGTCCTCCAGTAGTACCAAATCCTATGCCCTCGAACTGTGCAGCCTCGTTGATGAAGGAATAGTAATCCCAGAAACCCACCGCATGAGGCACCGAGGTATTCCTCTTGGAGAAGAGTTCTTCGAAATTGTCCACTGTGAAAATTTCCGATATAGTCTGGTTGCAGCAATAAGTCCCCTTGCATTTCCATCCCTTGTCTCAGACCTTCATCTTCTTTGACGCCAGCGAAACATTCAAACACAGTGCCAATGCCAACAAAACAACCAAACAAATCCTTCCCATTGCCATGACAAGCGAGATCTCCGCCAGATCTAGGAAGATTTTGAAGCTTAATGGCAATATTTGCTGTTGTAGATCCGCTAGTGGAGATCTGCGGATTATTTCATCAACAAAAGCTGGTGCATAATCATTTTTGAAATCGTCGAAGGGGATCGAAATGTCGTCCTGGAATGCCGCCGACCATTGTTGTTCTTCCAGAAACTCTTCCAGATCGACCGATTCTTGCTGCGATTGCAACTAGACTTGTAGGCAAAATGTTTCACAACCGTAACCGCCGGCAGGAATGATGGAGATATATTCCTTGTCAACCCAGATATAGAGGGAAATCTCCCACCGCTCGCGATCTCCAGGAACTCGGCAAGAATCAGATGGTTTGTTGGGCTG
Source organism: Pinus taeda (assembly GCA_000404065.3). Taxonomy (NCBI): domain Eukaryota; kingdom Viridiplantae; phylum Streptophyta; class Pinopsida; order Pinales; family Pinaceae; genus Pinus; species Pinus taeda. The sequence continues at coordinate 12,971 of APFE030987980.1, forward strand.
ATCAGCATCGCATCCGAGAAAAATCCGTGACATTGATGATCTCTCCAGGATCTCGGTTATAATCGGGAGATGTGCCAAGGAGGATAATCATCGCCGGGATTTAGCTAGCGCACTCAATCATGAGACACATGGCCGAGATCATGCTTTTGAGGCATTTAAGGCGATAGTTACATTCGAGTTCGTTTTCAATTACAGACAGATTGAAAATTGGATATGAGAAAGGTAATGCTTATGACCCTGACCTGTCTAATTCAAACTTAGAGGAAAAGAAAAAAAAGGCAAGACCTTGCATTTAGTAGATCATAGATTTCAGAAAACTGAAATTTCCAACAAAGTTAGCTCGGCCGTGTCGTCCCTCTGTCGATGCTCGTAGATGATGTTCTTGACAAACGATGTAACACGCCGAACAAGCTGAGCGCAGCGGCTGTGGGTTTTGAGTGGATCGAGTACTTGTAGCCATGGGAGATGATCAGCCCAGTTGAATACTCCAAGAAGCTCGAATCCCTTATTCACCATCTCACGAAGATTCTTCTCAGTCTCGGCATCCACCTAACGTCGACCAAAGACACTTCCCATTATATTATTAAGGCTGCTTTCTGGAGATGTCGACGGAGCGTGATGGCGCCGCCATGAGAACTACCAATCCCGCTTCATAGTTGTAGGGCGTTGCAGAGTACAAGTGTTTTTTACAAACCCTAAATTCGAAAATGCAGTCAAGATTGTAAATGCAGTTGAGTTGTTTTTTTTTTTTTAATATATTGTTGTGTGTTTAATGTGTTTCTTATTTAAATTTTTTTTTTTTTTTTAAATATCTAAAAAAACAAAAAAATGATTAGTGATTTTTTAAATATCTAAAAAAAAAAAATATTCCAAAAA
>APFE030987983.1:0-10491 GCA_000404065.3 Pinus taeda
AAGCAGGTACATGAACAATCTAGGAAAAGAACATTGGATGGCGATGAAGTGGATTCTCAGGTATTTGAGAGGTACCACAAATCAAGCATTATGCTTTGGTGGTTCAAACATTGCTCTACGGGGATATGTTGATGTAGATATGGAAGGTGATAGAGATAACAGGAGGAGCACAACTGGGTATATGTTTACTGTAGGTGGAATCGCTGTTAGTTGGGTCTCAAAACTGTAAAGTGTTATTGCACTCTCAACAATCGAAGCAGAGTATCTTGCTGCTATAGAGGCTAGTAAAGAATGATTTGGTTACAAAGGTTTTTGGATGAATTGGGTAAGAAGCAGGAGTTGGGCAGGTTATACAGTGATAATCAGAGTGCCATACATCTTGCAAACAACTCTGCATTTCATTCCAACACTAAGCATATACAACTCATGTACCATTTCATACGGTTAGCATTGGAAGATGGATAGTTGAAGCTGGAAAAGATACAAACTAGCTAGAATCCTGTAGATATGTTAACAAAGGTTGTAAGTAGGCAGAATTTGAGAATCTGCTCAGTTTCAATTGGTCTTCAAGTATGACGAAGAAGATGAGAAACAGCTAGGTCCAAAGAGGAGTCATTGTCTAGCAAATGAAGCAATGGTGGAGTTGCTATAATCAGTCTCCAAGAGGGAGATTGTTGGGTGTGGAGCACGATTATCTTTTGTTTCAAAGGTCTCATCTAGATGCACACTCTAGGAAGATTGTACACCCCTCCATGCGAGGGAGGACTTGTCCCCCACACGAGGGTTCGAGGGGGGCCGATCCGCCTAGGCTGGGGTGTTTGGCGACCAGTGGTCCCCTGGCGGGGGTTCATGGGTAATGCCCCCAAAGCTAAAAATAGATGCAAAATTGCCTTGTAAGTCTAGTAATTTCTAGTCAATCTGAGCCATTCATTAGGCGAATGATCTGAAGGTAGAAATTATGTTTAGTTTAGGTTTCTTTGCCCTAGAAGACAACCCCTCACTATATATGAGGGAATTGTATTTGGTCTATGAATATCTGTATTCTGAGTGAGGAAGAGAGGAGATTGAGAGCGAAGAGGGTGTTACAACAAATCTACTGTAGGTTGTATCTCTCCAGTTTGCTGGATAATATAATAAAATAAGACTGGTTGTTTCTCCATGGATGTAGTCCAAACTGGATGAACCACGTATATCTGTGTCTCTCTTGTTTTATGCGTTTTCTGTGTTTATATTTCTGCAATATTTTATGTGTTCCATTGCTCCGTAATATATAATTTTATAACATGGGCTTATTGTATCACATGGAGGAATGTGATAGGGAACACTCCTTATGAATTAGTGTAGATAAAACAAGTGCTGATTCTTATCGAATTTCAGGTAAAAACATTTGAAACTGCCACTCAATTAGGAATGAATTTAAATGAGGCTCAAGAGAAAATAATGGTGTAGTTGAATGAGTTGGATTAGATCATACATGATTCATTCCAATGAACTATGCTAGTATAGGATCATAGGGCTCGATGACATGATAAATTTATCAAGAAAAAGCTCTTTCACCCTGCAGACTAGGCGGTGCTTTATGACAGTAAATTCAAACACTTTAAAGGGAAATTTTCAACTAGGTGGTTAGTACCCTATGAAATGGAAGAAGTCTTCGATAATGGATTTATCTGAATCAAAACTATTGACTTTGATCATACCTCATTCATGGTGAATGGCCATCAACTCAAGTTATACCACTGACCACTTTCTTGCTAGGAATTTTTATGGCAAGTGATGCAAGAACCAAAGATGGAATTAGTTCAAGGAAAGGATTGAGCTTCTATCAACCCTTCAAACTGCTTTTATTTTTATATTTTTGTATATAATTTTATATAGTATAAATAAATAGTGAGTTGACATATTTTCCATATTTATGGGTGTTCTCCTGAGAGCTCATGTAGAATAAAGGAGAAATCTGTCTTGGGTATGTTTTTTCCTTTAACTAGACTTGAAAGAGGAATGATGGAAAAGGATCTTTTGGAGTCTTCTTCGAACATTTTAGACTCTCTAATATTGAAATATTCAAGAATAAACTAATCTAGCCTCGTAAAAGATAAATGGAATAGTATTAGTTCAGGGATCCACTGAGTACATAATTATTCCTTTCCAGGATCAGCGGAATATTTAAAGAAAAGAAAAACCCTGGAGTCTTCTTTGTGACATTTCAAACTCTCTAAATGTCAAATGCCTCACAAAAAAATCATCTCAAGCACAGCCAAAATCCATGGGATGATATCTTAGGATCTGCATGATGTTTTGAAGAGAAAGTTTATAGTCATCTGTATGAAAATATTCCAGAAACGAAGCATCGTTTTCAAATGCAGTTCAAGATGATTTTGTACTTCGCTAGGCACTGTTATAAATTATGAAGTTTTGGAATGTGAAATTTAAAAGGGAAAAATGTAAATATTCAGTGACAAACATGGATTGCAAGGCATAATCTTTCATAACTTCTATTAATTACTGCTATGTATTGATTAAAATCAAGATCAACATGATTATTCTTGTATTTGATATCTAACATCATTATAAGTTAGAAACAAATTATGTGATTATTTATTTACTTAGATTAAATTAGAAACATATAATTATAAGCTATGTTATAATTTATCTTCACTACTTACCATTATCATACCATCTTTTCCTATGCCAATCAATTTCTCTTTACCACCACTTCCCCCCCAATAATAATGACAGAGGCCAATCTCTAATTTACCTTCACCATGATTATTTCCCTATCATTTAAAATTATGATAAGCCATTGGCCATCGTGAAAACAAATTTTCATTCCCTTCACCGACACCCTTCCAACCATCCCCTCAATGTACATCCATTGTTGGGTACTGATTCACTATTTCATGCATAGGAAGGTCGTCAACCCTGCCTTCGAAAAGGGTTCTTCTATAAATTTCATAAGGACAAAGAATCAGTGCGGTATTTCTATGTTCAGGGTATTTAGAAGTTGACTGTGATAGTTAATTATGTAGCAAGAAAAATACTTGAGACCTATTTTCATTTAGGCATGGGGGTGATAGGCACCAGCCCACCTTCGTGTAGCATTCTAGAAGTCTAGAATATGAACAGTGTAGGGAATTACTGAAAGACAAAGGATGTATGGGGTTTCTGAGAAAACTCTAGGGATATAATGATAAAGTGACCTTATCCTTCTCACAGAGCTTCAACGGAGAAGCTATGGAAGTAGGGAATTTGAAATTTAAAGTTATAGAGGGATCCATCAGTAAGGTGACACGGTTGTCTCCTACGGGCGACCTATTCCTCAAAGGAGGTCACTTTGATGTAACTAAATGCACAAAATTTCTCAAGCCTGCATACCTGACATGAAGTTGGTCTAAAGGATTGTTACACAGTTGTTTGGAAGAAAAATGGTACCCATTGGTCACAATATTACAAAGGTTCATTACATGTGAGGGAAGGTATGTTGTTGTCTTCCATTATCACATTAGATTACTGTTACACTTCTTTGAGAATAGAGGAATTACTTTTCCATAAATTTTGTATCAAACTTTGCATAAAATGGCCAAAGGGGCTCAATATGGTAGTAAAAACCCAGAAACTGCCACATATCACCACAATTTGATTAATATGATAATAGTAGCAGAGATGAGAAGAAGGCAGAAGTCCTAGGAGGACTTCCTAATTGATAATTTTTCGGGGGAAGAGACAGAGATTAAGGGTCAATAATGACTCATTATCCCTATGTCAAAGCATTCAAGATTAAAGGATGAGACTTCTCAGAGCTCTAAACCTGACCCTAGTCCACCAACAGAGTCTACCTTTCGTGTGGAAGGGAACCTCACAGAAAAACCTCAAGAAGTAAAGCTAAGTTACTGTGCCGCAGATAAGCAAGCAACCCCAAAGTCAAGGAAAGCAAAGAAGCAGAAAGGGAAAAAGGGTCGGAAACACAAACCTGGGCATAATGAAGAACTTGCTAATCAAATATAGGCAGGCAACGAGAAGGATCCTCTTCCTGAAGCTGAAAGCCCCGTTCCCAAAACCACTAAACCTTATGTTGAGAAGGTCAAAGCTACCATCAAACAAAAATGGAATCTCTTTCAAAGTGATTTAAAATGAATTACTAGTCCCTCCCAGCCCCCAACAAAAAACACGATTGGTCTCTGAACTCGACGTCACACCAGGGGCATGGGTAAATAGGTGTTTCCTATTTCAGATAACCAAAGTATGCAACCCTTCGATGTTCTACCATCTCATGACCTAGAGACTGAAGAGCATGGTGGGAGGAAAGAATAAATTAAAGCCCCTCTATTTGAACAAACTATTGCATAGGAAACTGATCAATATTTGTCAAACCGATCCCCACCTCAACACCCGCTTAGTGGGAGTACTAGTAATAAGAAACATGGCTCTAACCCTCATAAAAATACCACTGGCCTAGTTTGAGGTGGGAGCACTTCCCAACAGTCTACGGCACCAGTTCAAGCACCCCCTACTATTGATGAAGAAGACCTACAACTACTTGTGGCTAAGCTATAGAAGAAGAAAAAGAAACTACGTAAGCGCGTACACAAGTATAAGGTTATCTTTCGTTATGTATGAGATGCAAATAATCAGTACCGGGACACCAATATTTCTCTGATATCTCCAGAGGATGCATTAATGTAGAAGAACAAATAGTAGCTACTTATGGCTAAGCTACATAAGAGGAACACAAAACAACGCGAGCACACACACAAGTATAAGGTTATGTACGAGATGTAAATAATCAATACCGGGACACCAATATTTCTCTGATATCTCAAGAGTATGCATTAATGCAGAAGAACAAATAGTTGATCCATTGGAATTTGACTCGACTAAAACCTACCAGGAAAGATAATGTTCAGAAGTTGGGCTTACATTTTCAAAAGTCTTTAGTAACAGCTAGTTGTGCCTTAGAGGTTTTAGTTAAAGCGACAGGAATTTGAATTATCGATTCCTCTAGTTTTGTATTTTTGTTGATGCATGAGGGCATGCATTAACTTTGGCATGGGGGGATGTTGCATCCCACCTTTGTATCCATATGCACCCCTGTCTTTACTCTTTTTAACTACACATTACTCTCATTTTACCTTTTTGTATTGCACCTTCACTCACAAAACCCTGACATTTTGTGACTAGAGGTAAAAACACAACATTATTTTTAATGTTTTTTACTAAGTTTAGGTAGATTCATAAAATCATGCTTATTAGATTTCTTCTAACTTGGTATCACTTGGACTCATAGACTTGAAATCTACTGACAGGTAGCTAGAATTTCAACATCTAGATAAAGACACATGGAGATAGACACCTCATCATCGAAACCGTTGTTCACCATTTTGTACCTAATTCATGTTTTGTGATTTTGTACTCAACTAAGTCATTGGTATTCCATGAATATCCATGATTATATACCTAATACAATAGTCAAAGATTCATAGGATATCTTGGATTATCAGATACCAACATATTCGTGCCTAAGATGCAGAGCGGTTTTCCAAAATAGGATGCATCCCATCTAAGGATCGATCACGAGAAGGATATCATACGGCCAATAATAGTTTGATGTTAGAATTTTTTTATATGTATAGAGTAACTAGTTATGTTTAGCCTTCATCGGTTTTCCTTTTAAGGCCTAATGTGTTTGGTATTCAACTAGCAATGAAAAACTATTGATCAATTTTGTAAGGAATACTCTATTGAAGAGATTGCAATGTGACATTTGTATTGAAATTTGAACTTTAATCTAATACAGCTACAATGTTAAGTTTTCCTATGAGTATGATGGTTGTTCTTTAAATTTTATTCTCATTGAGTTAATCTAACTTGCTCTAGGAAGGGCAAGGGCCCACCACCTCTAGAAAGGAGTCTTATAATTAGTTTAGATCTTAGGACTATGTTGGTTTAACTAGTTTGTAGTGGAAATCTTGCATCAAGAATTATTGATCAAGTGAAATGTGCTACCATAGATCTGAAATGACACAAGTAAGTCTCATTTCTCATTTGACATAAGCCAATGAAGGTCTTGTCGTGAAATGATTTTGGCATGTCACTATTTCCTTCATGAAATCCTACCATACAAAATCATTTATGAAGCATTGTTAATTTTAGTTTACAAACAAAACCTTGGAAATAATTTAATCTTATACTCTGCATGCTTCTAAATGTTATAATGTCACATTTGCATATGAATTCTCAGATATATCTAGTTGCACATTCCTTTGATTATAGATACAATACAATGAGGGAAGGTTTGAATTGGAATTGAATTTTGGCGTGCATCAATATAGGATTTCCTAAGTTTTATTATAATGTTTCTAATTTAAGATTCGAATTTCATGAGTTTTTATGTTGAATTTCTTGGTGTGGAAATGAATAGAGGTATGCATTTTGCTTATCAAGTTAATATTAGTAGATCTGTGTGACTTGGGATTTAGCTCTAGTGTTCATGTTTTTAATTAGAGTATGATTCTCTTCTTTGATTAGCATCAGAGTGTGTTAATTGAATTTTTCTTTTATTTGACATCATTTTAATTCTGTAATTAGTTTATAAGAATTTCGTAAGAGGTGTGGTAGTGGGATCTCATTGTCAAGAAAAGTTATTGTTTCGAAGAATGATTTGTTTGGTTTAGTTTTTAAGCTGTAATTTATAAGGGTAACCTATAGAAAGAACTTTGTAGTTACAATTTCTTTTCCTAAACAAGTCAGTTCTCATATGCTAGAATATAGTGACCAATAAGAAGTAAGGTTAGTGAGTGAAATCTTTAGGATTTGGTAAGTGAGTCCTTTAAATTTTAGTGTATGATTTCTTTAACTATTGAGTTCTTTAGGTTAATAGAGAGTGTGATTCTTTGCATATTGAAGCTCTATTGTTTAGAAAACATAATGATGTGCTCAATAATGTCTGTGTTGGATTGTTTCAATTAGATTATTATTAAAAGGATTTAATAAAATAGAATTAGGGTAAATAGGCTTCTTTACGTAAAAAATTTTAGAAAGAAAATCAAATACTTTGTAGTTAACTCTGAATCTAAATCAATACACAGTGACTCAAAGACTGTGACCCTTGGTCAATAATTTAGTATTAGGGAATTTAGAACAATGTATAAAACTCCTAACAAATCATTTCCTTCCATATATTAATTACATCTTTGGAAAATATAAACTATTATGTTGGCATTCCATTGATATGTGTATCGACAAGTCATTCAATTGAATTTGTAATATGGTAGTACTTTGACATAACAAGGTTCTATTCAATGGAATATTGTGAACTAATGATTAGTTTTGTAATAGGAGATGAAAAGTGAAGGCTTGGCTCAAGAGAGGTTGTGACTCCTTTGTAGTGTAAGTGGATCCTTTAGACTAGGGGTATGCATAGCCTTAATGGGAGTTAGATTTGCTGGAAACACTACCCTAATGGATGTCTTGGATGGAAAAAATAATGAGAGGCTATATAGAAGGGAATATAAGCATCTCTGGATTCCCAAAGAAACAAGAAACATTTTCTCATATATTAGGGTATTGTGAACAAAATCATATCCACTCCCCAATTTTTATAGTCTTTGAATCACTCTGGTATTCTGGATGGCTTCGTCTTCCTTGTGAGGTTGATGGTAAAACTAGAATGATTAGTATACATTTTCCCTTTACATATAGCACATAATATTGAATATGTTTCCTTTTTAATGAAATCATGGAAGAAAATTTTCTCACATATTTTGTTATAACAATAACTTTAGAATTTTATGGCAAAAATCATGGAAGTTGTTGAGCTCACTCATTTGGGATATGCTCATGTAGGGCTCCCCAGAGTCACGAGGCTTTCGACATAGCAAAGGAAGTGACTTACCATAACAATTGAATTAGTTTCCAACCCTTATATAATCTTCATGGATGAGCCATCTTCAAGACTAGATGCCTATGTTACAACCATAATTATGCGTAATATTCACAAAACAATTAATACAAGTTGAACAATTATTTTTACCATCCACCAACCCAACATTGATATCTCTGAAGCTTTTGATGAAGTCCACTAAAAAACTTTCATAATCAATCTATGAAATATGAAATTCCCTTTTTATGTTTCTGTACTTGGCTTAACAAAAGGAAAGGCGCGGAAAGGGATAGAAAAAGGCAGGGTTCCATAGAACTAATAATTTATAAATCTTCAATTTTATTGGTTTATTGAACTGAATCTATTACTCCTAAAAAGGGGTGGCCAAATAATATACACAGGTATTTTGGGTCATTATTCTCATAAACGCATTAAGTATTTTGAGGCAAGGGTGATTTTCTATTTGTGTTCAATAATATATTTAATAATTGATTGTGCTTTCCATTATCTATCACAGGTGGAAAATAATGATCTTCTCTAATTATTCTTTGTTGGGTTAGGTTATTCTAGGAATACCACATATTAGAGATTGATAAAATCCAGTGACATAGGCACTATAAGTCATTTCCATAGCTATTGAGGAAAGGGTCAGTGTGGACTTTGTTGAAATCTATAGAAAATCAACGCTTTATGAGTATATCTAGAAATAATTGTTGGAAATTGTTTGAGAAAGAGCTTTTTCACTTCCCATCTCTAATTTTGTTACCTATGCTTGATAATATAGTTGCTACAAAGAGGAGACTGCAATTCTTTTTAAGCATTATTTGACTGATGTATTTTCTTCTTTTCGATGGAATTAAGTTCTTATTAAAGAGCTAAGCACCCCTGCTCTTGACTTGTAGGATTTGATTTTTCCAACACAATATGCACAATCCTTCCATGTTCAGTGTCTCCCATGCATTTGGAAGAAAATTGGTCATATTGGAGGAATCCACACTATTATGTTTTGAGGATTTTCTTCAGTACAATGGTTTCCCTACTATTTGGGACCATCTTTTGGGACCTTGGATCAAATAGGTTGGACACTCTCTTGACAAACATAATATACATTTTTTCAAAACCTCTCCCACCATAACTTGACATTTTGTTTTCTCTACCACTGTTTAGTTTATTTTCTATTACATATATGCTTCAAGAAAGTGACTTATCATATTGATAAATTAGGCTAACGTATCTCTTCCAAGTGAAATTATAGTATTTATTTGTTCCCATGATCTTTTTTTTTTTTTTTCTCTTTAAGTAGAGTAAACTTTGTGTTCTCTTAACATTTTTTGTCTCACCTACTCAATGTTTTATAAGTATTATTCAATGTCCTTTTACAGAGTAAAAAAACAATATCTAATGAATATTATGTGATATGTGTTATGTGTTGCACGTTTCCTTGGATTTAGCAGTTCATCAAGTGTCTGACAAGTTGAACAAACTATGTTTTACATAGAAAAAACTATCGGAATATATTCAACACTCCCTTATTCCCTTGGATAGGTAATCTAAATGTGACCATCTAGTCGATCATAGTTTTTTTAAGAAGATCAATTCCATAGAACCCACATATTGGTTTGTGTTTGGGTAGTAAGTTCAAAAGATAATTTCATCAATATTGAATTTCACTTCTTGTTTGTCATAACATTAGTTAATAAAAATGCTAAACTAAAATTGTTGTTATAAGTGTAACTAGAGTATCTTTAATTTAAATAATGTTTAGCAATTGATCACTCTAGGAAAGTTGGATCTCAGTTATTACATTTTTTCATACTACAAATTTCAGTTGTTTTGTTTTAATTTTCTTAGCTTTTAGAATGAAAATATGAAGTGCAAGCCTTTTTTTTGTGATGTTAGGGAATTTTGCATGAACAAACTCATTCTTCGTTTCTATTGTTAGCATCTTTATGACCACTATGCTGAGTCTCAAACTTTAATCCTTGGTTTCTTGGTTTAGGATCACTGTAATCATCTTTTTTTGTCACTCATATACTTTTCTTTAAAACCCCTTAGTAATAAAGGAGTCAAAGCTAGTTAGAATTGTTTTTCCATATCTATTATGATTATGTCAGTGATCTAGCCCATTATATCAACACAAATTCCAAATCTAGTTCTTCCTTATGTGAACGATTTTGTGATGTGACTATTTGCATCACATTTGGAGTTCTATGGACCCTCATGTGGACATTGCAAGATACCGACTCCCAATTTGGAAGAGGTGGTCATTTCCTATTAAAATGGAAGTGATGTGATGATAGCTAAGATGGTACATTATCTAATGCTCATATATTCTAGGAAAATTTTGGCATATGATTCACATTCGGTTTGTCTAATAGTCAGTATAATTTGCATGGTTGAAATTCACTAGGAACATTGTTCAAGAATGATTTTTGTAAAATTATCCAAAAATATTTGCATGGAATTCAAATATAGTTATCTCACTCTTGATATGGAATTTTTTCAATTGAGAGAGCCAATAAAATAATGAACAATGAGTAGACACTAGATTAAATACTTTATAAGGGGATTCAAACCTTTTCAAATGAAATATTGAAGGACATAATTTAAAA
>APFE030987989.1:0-55179 GCA_000404065.3 Pinus taeda
GGATCTAACTGCAATTGAGAAATGAGTTGGGAGAGCCAGGGATGTAAAACCCATTCCTGGCGAGCCTCTTCAATCCATTTTGGAATGGGGAGGGAAATTGCTAGCAGAGTACTTTCCTCCTCAAATTGGCGAGATAATGCATCGGCTACACTATTGTCTTTCCCTTTCTTGTAAATGATTTCATAATCATATCCCAACATTTTGGCTAGCCATTTATTTTGTTGTGGGGAAGGCGCTGCTCCAGAAAATATTTAAGACTGTGATGATCTGTGCAGATTTGGAAACGTCGTCCCAACAAGTAAGGTCACCAGGTCTCTACTGCATGTAAGATGGCCATCATTTCCTTCTCGTAGGTAGATTGGCCCAGATTCATCCCACTTAGTTGTTCGCTGGTGAAGGCCAATGGCCGCCCTTCCTGCATTAAAACCGCTCCAATACCTGTTCCTGATGCATCACATTCAATGACAAATGATTTGGTGAAGTCCGGTAGGGCTAAGACTGGAGTGGTACACATGGCATTTTTGAGCACGGTAAATGCCTGTTGTGCTTCCTCGGTCTAGAAGAAGGAATTTTTCTTGAGGAGTTGAGTGAGGGGCTTCGCTATGCGACCATAGTTGCGGACAAATTTACGATAATAGCCTGTGAGACGCAAAAATCCTCTCAAGCTCTTCAACGTCTTCAGTTGAGGCCATTCTTGCATTGCCTGGATCTTTTTGGGGTCCACCTTGACACCTTCACGTCCCACAATGTGGCCCAAATACTCAACTTCTTCCATGCCAAACTCACACTTAGACATCTTGACAAATAATTTATGCTTGCGGAGCAGTTGCAATAGTAGATCTACATGTTGAAGATGTGCCGCCCAGGTGCCACTATAGATGAGAATGTCATCGAAGAAGACCAGGACAAATTTTCTGAGATATGGTTTGAGGATGTGATTCATAAGACTCTGGAAAGTAGAAGGGGCATTGCAGAGACCAAATGGCATGAACAGGAACTCATAATGGCCTTCATGAGTTCTGAAAGCCGTCTTGGGAATGTCGACTTCCTTCATGCGAATTTGATGATAGCCGGAGCGAAGATCCAACTTGGTGAAGAATTGAGCCCCATTGAGTTTGTCCAGCAAATCATCAACCACCGGAATGGAGAATTTATCTTTGACTGTTAACTTGTTGAGGGCCCTGAAGTCGGGACACATCCGCCACTCCCCATCTTTCTTGAGGACCATGACCACTGGGGATGAATAAGGACTAATGCTGGGACGAATGACACCTGCTTCCAACAATTCCTTGATGATTTTTTCTATTTCATTCTTTTGAGTGAACGGATATCTGTATGGCCGCACATTTGGGGGTTGAGCCCCTGGAACCAAGGTGATGCTATGATCATGTTCCCCTCGCGAGGGTAGAAGCTCCTGAGGCTTGTCAAAGACCGTTTGATGGGTATTTAAAATCTGCTGCATCTCAGGATGAATTGGCAGAGGTTTGGTTTCGACTACCTGGATGGCATTAAATTGCGCTACTACTCCATGATGGCCCTTTTTTAACAATTTTTCCATCCGATGCGAGCTGATGACAGAAGGTGCTCCCGCCTGGAGGCCACGAAGGGTATGTGTGGAGTTGTTCTGCTTAAAACTCATATATAACTCCTGGAAATCCATTGTGATTGGCCTAAGGGTGCGGAGCCATTCAACACCTAGGACAATGTCGCATCCCCCCATGTGTATGGCAAACATGTGGGTTTTCAACTGATAATCCCCCATTTGAAGTTTGACATTTTCACAACGGCCTTCACATTTCATTGTACCTCCATCTGCAATTTGGACCTGGAAGTTAGAGACTGCCCGTACAAAACAATGTGCTGCTTCTGCGAGTTTTTGATGGATGAAATTATGGGTACTTCCACTATCAATCAAGACTATTACTGGGCGATGTTTAAGAAAACCCCTGATTTTGAGAGTTTGAGGGGAAGAAATTCCTGCCAACGCATTGAGCGAAATAACTGGGTCGTCAGATACAATCTCCTTTTGGTTGTCTTCTTCTATCGCCTCCTGTTCCTCAAGAGGTGGATCTTCCTCAGTGGAGCTGTAGTCAGTGGCGTCAATTTGAAAAAACTTGGGCTCCTTACATTTATGGCCAGGGGAATATTTTTCATCACAGTAGTAACATAGTCCTTGCTTCCTTCTCTTAGCCATTTCCTGAGGTGAGACCTTTTGGACCTTAAGTGTCTGAGTCGTGGTATGAGCTTGTGGGGGACGACCTTTAGTGGGGAAATTGGGGCGGCTGTATTGAGCTGTTATGGCACGTTCCACCTTACGGGCTACCAGGCAAGCTTCCGACCATGTGGGAGGGTGGTGGAGTAGAACTTGAGCTTTGATGGCTTCTTTAAGACCACTGATAAAACATTCCGTGTAGAACTCATCGGAGAGATGCTGAGTGCGAAAGGCTAAGGCTTCAAAAGCGGTGATATATTCATCCACTGTACCCGTCTGTCGGAGCTTAGTGAGACTGCCCAAAAAGGAGGCTCCCTGTTCAAAGCGATCTCGAAGAGCTTTGGTAAATTGGACTGTCATGCAGAAAGAGTTATATTTGTGGACAAATCTAACCTCCCTAGGAGTCTAAGACTCTCTAGTGACAAACAAACCAAACAAGAGCAATCCTTCTCTAAACACACGTTATTCTATGAGAGATCAAGTGTTTTCCGATCTTACCTTAGGTCCAACGCTCATTGTAGCAGTCCAGCCTTACCGATCCAGATGAGCTCCTCCTTCACTTTAAGACCTGCATACACTAACAAAGCAACGATTACATAACATCTGAATATTTCATAAAACAAAGCATATTCATCATATTGACCAAGGAATACATGAAATAATTCATTAACAAATCATTGAGAAGAATGGACTTATTTGTATTAAATAATCAAAGGAACCATTACAACCTGAGCCTTGGTGTTGTGCAAGCTCCTCCCAGGGTCCAGCAAGAGATTTCCTCTACTTTGACAAGCTCACCCACTCCCACTATGGCAACAAGGAAGGATAGTGATCTCTCCTCACAAGTCAACAATGGAAGTCCTAATTCCAGCAGCATTTACCCTTTAGAATGTTCAGCTTTTCAACTTCCCCTCCTTTGGCCCAAGGCCTGTATTTATATTATTCTAGAGGAAGTTATTTAGTTCCAACATCAATGGGATACTCCCTCTTTTGGATGGGGTAGCTCCTCTCTTGATGGGATAAGTTCCTCTATCATAGGGGTGCATGAACCATCTGGAGGCGCTCAATACACGTCAAACACTCTTCTAGAAGGCTCTAGAAGTGACCACAAGTAACGTTTTAGAGATGAAACTCGTTCCTTTTGACCTTCACAGGGGTACGCACCCAACCTTTAGCTTACAGAGTGTACAAGTACGCAAGTACAGTGTGTTTTGAGTGCGTACACGCAGACAAGGTAGAGAGAACCTGCGTACCCAGAGATAAACATGTTTTAAAGTGACTTTCTCTCTTTTTGAAGTTTGACATGAAGAGCAAAGGTTTGAGGCTTGACAAGGAGGAAAAAATGGCTATTTAACTACAGATAGCCATGGTGACAAATTTCAGTGTAACACCACCAAAATCGATCTCACAAATATCCCACTAAACAGGGTCTACCACAGGCCTGAGCAAAACCCCTCAACAACAAAGGCATCCCCTTGAAGCCAAAACTGCTCTAGAACTAAATGTAGGTTTTAAGCCCATACAAAAATTACCTGCATACGAATTCTAAAACACAAAAAATAAACAATGCGAGAGCATAACACGTAAAACACATATACACAGAGATTTTCCCTTGGATCCCAAAACTGGGACTACCAGCTTGATTTTTCATTATTTTCCTTTCAATGTTATAATACATATTTATACATGCTGAAGCATCCAATACCATGGACTAAAAACCATCGCGTCCAGTACCATGGACCGAAAACCATCACATCCAAAAAACATGTGTGAAAATCATGCACAAAACCATAGGTGGGTCTGCCCATCCTAACATAGGGTCCAAAACCAAAATTTTCTGGGGCACTGCCTCGGACCCCATAAAGTGGGGTTATCGGTATGCCTCAAACCCCCTGTGACCCCTCTCTCCCCTGCTACAAAATCGGTGCAACGAAGGGGGGCTCCGCCCCCCCCCTCTGACCCCCTAATTAACTACGTGGGCTAGCTGTGGAAAGAATATAACATAACCCAACAACCCGTGGCTTCCGTACAAGGGAAAATGTAACCAAATCTGGGCATTATCCAAGAGGTAGATGAAACGCAATGATATGAAACACAATGTCACTCCTCTTGACAGTGGGAATGAACCATTAGCCTTCGTAGAACTCATGTTTGGAAACTGCTTCCTGGAAAAGAAATTGGAGTGTTATATTACCCGGCCAACCCCAACCCCATCAGATAAGAAATTGGGACTCCTTTCTTGCCCAACTGATGATAATGAAACTTGTAGAGTTTCTTTTTCTGTTAGTAACAGTAGTGGAAAAAATGGTAGTAGTAGTAGTACTATCATGCAAAACAACCCATGTATAGATAAGTTGTGGACCATGAGTCTTGATAAACCAAGAACACATGATGACTCAAGGACCGATTGTATCTTATTCATCCAAAACAATGAACAATGCATGATTTCAAGCTACTTGAAGTTTGGAGTCACAAACAAGGATGTTGAAGCCCTCATGTTGAACACAAGGAGGATCAACACTATGAATGAATAGAGCAACTTGGGAATCCACCATGATCCGAAGATGGCTAATCTCAGTACAAGTTTCACACTACAACATCGATCAACCATTGACCGCTTCATTGAATAGTACCAAGATGGGCGTACACGAGTAGATGATGACCTGATTACCCACTACATGTGAACAATCCAACATGAGATTCCAGGTAAAGGAAAAGACAAGATGTTACAATAAAGAACAGGTAACACATATATGCTATTTTCACTCCTTTCATCAAATAAATTGACTAATATTTTAAGTGGTTGGATTACTTGCAAAATTAATCATCACACTTGGTGTTATGATTTAAATCCTGCACATAAGAAATCTAGGAAGATTTTCTCATGCATTGACTTCAAAAACTTGAACCCTTCGCAAAGTAAAAACAACTACCTCGTGCCATCATCCGAGCCCTTGTTGCACGCAGTACCTAAAACAATGGTGTTGTCTTCACTTGAAGGTCTTCTGGAATGCCACAAGGTTCTAGTAGTGGAGCCCAGTGGACCGACACTGGTCCATGAGAAACTTGGCTCACACACCTATCATTTGCAATCACTTGATGGGAGGATTGATAATCTTCCTATCAAAGGCCATGTCCTCAAACATTAGTTCAGTAGGTCGGGCCACGCTCGTGCCTTGTACATAGTTTTCTTTCCACTTGTTGTTTCATTTGTTTTGTTGTGCTTATTATTTTTTATTTTTCTTTGTTTGATTCTACTAACTATTTTTGTTCACGTTCATTTTTATTTGTTCTATATATTACTATTTTTGTTTCCAAAAATAAGTGCTACCAATTACCACATTCTGGCTTTTGAATAGAGTATGTGGCTGAAATTTGAAAAGAATTTTGACACTGCAACACTTGGCTAGTCTTGTATCCATTTTCTATGTGCTTGGTTACAACCTTTAGCCGACGAAGTCATGATGGAAAATGCAAACTATTTGTAAGGGAAGCTTTGGTCAAACCATGGACCTGTGTCCACACTGGGAAGGCCCATGCCTATACTCAGCCTTTTGCTCTGTGTGTTGAAGCTAATCCAATTAGTAGAAATAGAGAAGGGGGGAATCTAAATGAGCAAACCTATGTCATAGGTATTACATGCTTCTCTGAAGGAACAACCTCTTCTACTCTCAATAATTCGGGATCCCTCTTCCACCCCAAAAATAAAAAATTGCCTATGCACAGTTCTCTTAAAAAATACAAAGGCGAAAGAAGAGAAAGGCTTCCTACGTAGAGAGGTGAAGCATGCAACTCCATCATGGTACTGACTAGGCTCACTGGCAGTGGAGCAATGTGTGTGTTCCTACGTGACTCCTCTGGGGTACTATCCAAGCCTGCTAGAAACGGAGCAACATCAGAGATGAAAAATACTCTAAAAATCTTCAACTTGTGAGCTAAACTACCCTTCCCGGATTCGAAACACTGAGATATAAACTGAACTTTTTATTTTATTTGACTGAGTTGGCAAAGGGTGAACCATGTATGTCCATGGGGTAAGTGGGGAAACTGAAGTAACTTGCACAAGAATTCGATACTCCGTGAAGAACCAAGGCCCTGTTATAGCAGTTAACCGAAACTCAGAAGCTAGAGTTCTACCAACATGTTGCCAAGTGTTGTAGCGCCTACAACCACCCTCCAAAATTTTGGCCTACACCAACTTAGAAACCTCCCTTGAATATTTTCGCTTGATGACTGCACATGCTTAGGTTCACTCTATGATCTCGTGTGGGTCTTTACATTCGCCTTTCTTGTATATTTCACTAAGTCTCTGCATGTTGATGTTTAATTCATGCTTGCGGCCATGTTCTGGTTATGCTCAAAGTCTTCACTTCATATGTGATTGTTTTGTTCACCATGAAAGCATATGTCGCACTCACATACGCAGTCACATTCACTGTCGCACAAGTGTCGTCTCAATCATGAACAATCAATCACAAGTGTCCCACTTTTCACTCACATCATCGATCAAACATGTTGAACATTTGTGCCTGGATGGTTTGGTCATTTTGTCATCAAGTCATGCTAGTGTGTGTTCATATGATCACCTATGCATCTTTTAATTTTTCACACACTTATTCGTTTTTGCTGAAGTTCTGATGACCATATTCCTCACTAACATCCAGACCATCACCCTACTTTCGACTTGATTGACTGTCAACCAGAACAACGCAGAAACACCAAGCTAGTTCTTTCAAGCTGCACTACCCACAAGTAGCTCAAGTAACACTCATTCTGGCCACGCAGACATCTGACTGGTTGTTCATCTTAGAAATTACGCAATTCTCATGAGCAGGTCTCTTGCTACCCATCAGTTAGCTCAGCTCAAAAATTACACAGAGATGATCAGCAGGTCGACCTCCCAGCCTTAGTGCATTTTTCCATCCAGCAGCCAGCTGGTATTTCCCTTTGGGAATTATGCAGATCTGGCTGCCAATGACCACAGTAGCCAGCTGTCAGTTCCCTCTGGGAATTGCACAAATCTGGCTACCAGTGACCCCAGTATCCAGCTAGTAGTTCTCTCTTGGAATTGTGTAGATCTTGCTGCAAGTCTCCTAATAAATTTCCCAGAAAAATTACGCAATCCCTGCCTACTAACCCCTCATGAAGCCCAAAACGTTCCTCTGGAAATTTGTGCAAATTTGGCTGTCTAGCCCCTACTGATTGTTCATTCTTGAAAATGCACGAAGCATGCCTACCTTTCCTTCCAGCATCCCAGACTGTCCCTCTTGAAATTTGTGCACTGTTGCCTCCCAGCCGAGCTAGACCTTGTAGTTAGTGAATTTCAATTCAGATTGTCCATCTCCATCCTTTAGTGACTCTTGCGAAGTTTTCATCAGCAGTTGCCCAGAGCCATCATCCCGCATCATAGCCCTCTTGCCTCTCTCGGTCACCCACATCTGAATGATCATGTGTCAAGTTAGACTAGGAGGTTTTGGATTTGATGTTGTCTCGTCATGAGTGACTGTAGGTACATGTACACCAACAAACATGTCAAGATGACGAACGAGATGAATGAAGGGAGCACATGCAGATGGACAAGTTCATTAACGGATGAACGAACGAGGCATGTGAAGCGGATGAACGAATGAAGCATGCGAAGCAGATGAATGCCACAAACATGCACCTTCACGAACAAGTGAACATTTCAAGCCTCCCAACATGAAAGAAAGGAACAACATACTAGAGCTTCATCAAGTGAACCAAGGACCATCAAAGACTCTATGCACTTCGCTATGTGGAGATGAAGCTGTGATACACCATGAAGACATCCATCACTCAACAACACTGTAGCTCGACATGCACTCCAACAGTAGCACCAATGTACTAGAATTGTCATGTCAAGTCATGTCGAGTCAAGTCATGAGTCATGTTTCCCACATCTCCACTATGGCCTTGTTGTCAGCCAATGTGATGTAACGTGGAAGTCCAAGAGACCCACTTATTGAAAATAGAGTCATGTAAGTCAAACATTCATGGAAGTCGAACGGTCATGAGGGTAGTTGAACAACCAAAAGGGTCAGTTTCACCCTTGGCTATACATAACCCCCTCATTTGTACATGAAAGGACTTTTCACGTCAACTCCTCCCACATAGCCAAGAATATTTTCTTTGAGGAGTAAGTAGTGGCTCCAACGCCCCTTTGACGAGGTTAGTGATGTATGGTGTAACAATGTGTGTTGGAACTTTCGCTTAATTCATAAGCCTATTAATAGGCTAGAAAATTTTCATACATATATTGTATTTGTTGTAAGACTAATATTTAACACTTGTAATGCATGTTGCTTTAACCATGTGTCCTATATCTGAAATGATTCATTTATTGTAATGCATCATCTATTGATGGAAATGTGTTGTATATGTTGTTAATGTTGTCTCGTCTATGTTGACTTCTGTCGGACATCAGACAGACCTTTCACACAAAGCTTGCTGCAGCAACCATTGCACTCATCTCGGACTGATCAGTGAGTGTTGTACGTGCTATCTTACCTTGTATGTTGTGACAGTCGAATCTGAGTGGACTGCTCTGCTGGAAGCTGTGCATGCCCTTTTATGTTGTGTTTTCCTAGCTGAGTTGGGACTCATGCCTTCCAACCTGGAAATCACCTTCACTCTCTTCCCCTTACAGTGAAGGAACCATTAACACAAGTACACTTACACTCACCAAGAACATGAACCTCACTTCTCGAAGACAAAGAGAACCACTCTCCTATGTTGACAAGCAAGGGTTGAGGCAAATCCTTAAGACAATGGCAACTAGGCCATCATACCGGATGGGACTCCCACACCAAATGGTGTGAGGTCTATTTGGGACTTCATACCAGGGTTTTCCCCTGAATGTTGGTGGGTCCAACATCGTCAACACTGCCCTATCTTTTTACATGACCTTTAGGCCTCATACCTATTGAAACATATACAAGATGGTCAACCTCATGAAATTACTCAATCTGAAACCTTTTTGGAAGTCTACCAGCATTCAAAAGCTTCAGAACAGAACTTGTTATGTGAGCTCTATTTGTTTAACTTTATTTTGACAGATAATACTAGATGAAACCCTGACCCTTTCGTTGGGGACCTACCACTTCATGATTTATTTCTTACAACGATAATCTAATCAAGTGGAAAATATCTTCCAAATTTTATGTGAGAACATAAATGGAGGTTTGTATGATAGTCAAATAATAGTACCCCCTACCAGGGTTCTTACTTTATTATTTGATAAGACTAAGGGAAGATGCAGGAAACTCTACCACTATCAGAACCAATCAGTGATATGTCATTACATAATACAATGAAATGGACCGAACATACTCTATGGAAGCTCTCAATGTGGATTGAGAGATATAGGAATGGTTACCTACAATGGTTCCTAAGAAAAACCCTATGGGATACCCCTTCTTTTGTTTATCACTGAATTGTGCCTCTTTCTACACATATTCACTATTAAAACATGGGCCTCGATGGGTAGGAATCTGATTTCATTTCCCTCTCTTGTGGTGTCTGACTCCATTATATAGAGCTCCTACTCACTGGGACAAGGAGGAAGAATGATAAAATTGGATTGTTATGGAAAATACCCTGGGTTTTAATTCTTCTGGAGAATTCAGCCACCTAGCCTACAATTCAGGCGACCTCCATTCTGGTATCCTAGAAATGGAATAAGGTTGCATGTGGACATGCAACCAGATTATGTGGGGGAGATAATGGGTCCCTCTTATGACAACAATTTTTCCATTAAAACATACAATTTTGGCTTAAAATTCTTATCATTCCTTACTCCTAACTTGTCCTACTCATTCTAGTATAGGTATACTTGCATTTATTTTCAAACCTTGCAGTTTTGTTTATGAATAAATAATTAAATGATTTTATTAGTAACTATAGGTGTGTTGGCTTGCATAAGATCAATATATATATAATATATATATATATATATATTATATATATATATGAAAGTGTGATTGGAAAAAAATGACTCAGGACACTGATTTTGAACCATAGTGTGTTGATTACAGGATTGAATTTGGTCTTACATGTCTCAGTTGTATCAAGATGGTGTCATTTAAAGATTCTTATGGAATGTTATTTTGATGAGTTTATTTTTCATTACAAGAATGTCCAGAGATTGAAGCCTATTGATGAAACAATATCCTTAATTACCCATTGGCATGTAGACAAGATTATATTTTCATATTTTGATAAGGATCGTGGATCTTATTTATGGATTAGTTGTTGATTGAGCATACTTGTAAGAAAGTTTAAGTGCCAACAAGGTGAGACTACAGTTTCAATGAAGAGTGTGAGGCACAATGGAAGTTTTAGTTCAAGGGAGATCTTATTGGGTGACCTACGAGGATTTCAAGCTAATGACATTGTTACTAGCTCTCGTGAAAATTCCTTGAATGAATTTGGTAAAATAAGTTACTTAGTGTTTTTTAAAGTATTTTGGGATCTTGATAAGTAGCACTGATCTCAGGTTTTTATAGCTAAGGAATTAAATCTTTTTATGATCGAGATAATCATTCTCGGTCGATCATAGGTTCCAGTGAGAAGTATGTTATATTTAGAATCCAAAGGCCCCTTAAACTGACCACAGTTATGCCTCTCAAGGATATAAATAGTTTGAATCTATTGAATCATGTTCAAAAACTCAGTTTAACTATAACTATTTACTCAATTTGTCCGTAGTCAATTACCCAAGATGAGAATAAAGATATTTGTGTTTATTTTAGTTTCCTAAGAATTCAATATAAGTAGAAGGGTGCCAAAAGCACAAGAACAATTGTTTTACCATTATTTTGACCTCTGAGATTAATACCAAGTTGTTGTGTTCTCGGTGATTGGAAAAGTTCTACTTTTATATCTATGTTGTGCTCTGGTATGTTTCAATAGTTGTTCATTTATGTTGTGTTGCACTGAATAGTTAAGGAGCTAGGACACTGACCAGGCCTTGAGTTGGGCCCACTCAATGCACAATCGAGCATCATATCCTTTTGGTTTTTCTTATTTGGTTAGTCAATTTATTTTATTTGTCGAGTTGGCTTATCACATTTGCTTAATTTTTTTTATTGTAATCATGTAGTTTTTCTAGTTATATGTGATCATTTCAATGAGAATCAATAATTATTCTATCCACTACTTGTGGTCGTGTGTTTCTCAGTTTATCTATATGAATGGTTGCATAAATTTCGAACATGTCTTTATTTTCTTCGTTATATGAAATTTGGTTCATATGTTAGTTAGCTTAAAATATTTGGTTTGATTAAAAGTATTGGTAGTGATTTCAGTTTAAAGGAATTATAGAATACAAGCTGCTATGAAATTGGTAACTAATTTATTTATAATACTTTTGTAACTTTGGGAATGTTTTGAGCTTATTCTTTAGATATTGTTGGATAACTAAACATCCACTAAGTCTGAGGTTAAAAAGTAGTATCCTTTGAATGAACCAACCTACCACCAAGCACTTCAAATATATCATTTAATAAGTGAAAATCCATATCTTATGTGTATATTTCACTGAGCCCCTCATAAGTTTACCTACCCTGTTGACAATTTAAGGATAGTGTTTCACTTAAACATCAATAAAAACACTCGTCATTTTTGGCGCCATTATTAGGGAGGTGCTCAAGAAGCTAGGACATTTTGCATAAATAATTCAAAGGATATTAGGACTAGAAGTGACCAAAGAGGTTTTTCCTTATAGTAACTTGAGTACCCTTTTCCTATGTATTGTATCATGTTAAATGCATTTAGACATCATATGTAAGAAAAAGAAAAAGTATCTTAAAAACCCAACACATGGTACTGTGAGGACCACTCTTGGTAAAGTGTTTGAAAGCCCAAAAGGGATTCCTTTAAAAGTTTCCTTTCTAGTAGGGCAATCATTAGGAGGTGAAACATCAAAAAGGGAAGAAACCCCTTTTGAAGAGGAGTTCAAGAGCTCCTCGGAATATAATAAGATTCAAACTCCCAAAACTTCATAAGAATAAAATATGGGAGATGAAGAAGTTAATGGACCAAAACAACAAAAACTATTTACTTTCTAATTTCCCATTCAAGACCCCAATTTTGTAGTACAACTGAAAAAATATTCCTCTCTCTACGCTTTCAAATTTTCATGGCCAATATAAAGAGGATCCCCATACCTTCTTTTAGTTTGATGTTCTTTGTCGATGATATGATTATTCAACAAATGCCCAAAAATGAAAATTATTTCTTGCCACCTTAAAATATGCAGCCCTCTGATGGTTTATGGGATTAGCAAGAAACACTATCTGATCTTTGGATGATGTGAAAATTAATTTTTCAAGTAAATACCAAGATTATTACAAAGTTAGGGACATTAAGGAAGAAATTTTTAAGATGTCTCAGTCAAAGGATGAAAGTCTGGAAGGCTATGTGGGGAGATTCCAATATACTTTGTAAAGAACTAAGCAAATCTCCTTAGATCTTGAAACTTTATGTATCCTCTTTCCTAGAGTAATACAAGAGTATTGTTTAGAGACCTTGAATTTGATGGGTGCAAGAGATGTTTCTCATTTAACATATAAGGAAATCTATGAATTATCTAAATAGTATTCTAGGATGACTAAGGTTGAACTATGGAATCTTTTAGAAAATTTTAATACTGATATTCTAAGCACACTCAATTTGCAATTAGATACCCTGCAAACCAAAAGAAATAAGGAAGAAGTTGAGATAGCCTTGGATTTATTTTGTTCATCGAAAAAAACATCTGATTAGAGAATTTCCTTTGAATAATTTAGAAGCATGTGGCATTTGCGAAAAAAATCATTCCACTTAGGAATTCCCTTCTTTTCTTCCACCTGAATCAATATTTCAACAGGTAGATGGGGAGACTAAGCAAATTTTATTTGTGACCCAGAAGAAACCTTGGTCGCCTCGAACACTATACCTCCTGATCCGTCCCATCATTTTACTTTTCCTTTTGGATGGTATCATCCTATGCCATGGCCACAATCGCCACCTTAAGTCCAAGGGAAAGGGTGGGACCCAAGATGGATAGAACCCCCATCCTTTGGGAATGTGAAGCCTCCTCAACCACATCCACAACAACTTCAATTGCCTTCAAATCAACCAACTCAAACCTAACCAAGACCTCAGTTGCCTGCCTAGCCTATTCCAAATACAAACAATAGTAAGATTTTTCAACCCACCTATAATACTAAATTGTCACCTTTTCCTACATGTCCTTTTTTATTTGTGGATTGTAAAGATATTCTTTTATGCTCTAGGAAAGTTATCCAAAATAAAACCGCTCCCATTATCCAAAAACAAAATGAAGAGGATAACCTACATGATCCGGTATTTTCTTCTTTTAGTCATGAACCAACTCCTAAAAAGGAGTCAAGATCCAATTCTTATTTAGATAGGTTATGTCTTGAAAAACCCCCTATTCATCCTAAGTTTGTCTTTTTGGGGGAATTGAGGAATATTTGTGTGAAAATTCCATTGTTCCAAGCTATCAATGATGTTCATATTTATGAGAAAGTTGTTCAAGAACTTTGTTTAAGGAAACCAAGAAGGAAGAAAATAAATCCCAAAATAGTGCAAGTAGTTGGGAAATTAGTTGACCAAATGTTGGGAAAGGTCTTCACAACAAAATATGGTGATCTAGGAACTCTTGTTGTCACTGTATATATAAATAATATCCCTATATCTAACACCTTGATATATTTTTGGGTAGCTATTAATTTCATGACCGAATAAACCTTAGATAAATTATGAATACTTGTTCTTCGATGCACCCCAATTGTTCTCCAAATGGTTGATAGATCCATGGTAACACCAGAAGGGATGTTGGAAGATATTGTTGTCTCAATAAATCGTGGGAATATCTAGTTGATTTCATGATCCTCAACCAATGGAAAACATTGGGGGTTATCCATTTGTTCTTGGGAGGCCTTTTGTTTGCCACAACAAATGCTTAAATTATATGTAGGTCTAGGGACATGACTATCTCCCATGGAAACTATAATAAGAAACTTTCCCTTTACCCTCCAGCAAGACCCTTTTCAGACAAAGAGAGCCATTTATGGTTCAAATATAGTGATGAAGAGGCTACTCAACATCTTCCAACCATTTATCAAGTCTTGATTTTTAAAGAACATGATGAGGATGATCTAATTTGTAGCTTTTAAACACATCCACACACCAACAACAATCCATCAACTAATATGATTCTAAGAAATAAAATCCAGGAGAAATTTCACCCATCGAGCTAACTTGATAAATGAAACCAATAGCTTTGTCTGATTCATTAGAAGATCAAACTAAAACTATCAAAATTTTCCCCTCCCCAGAAAGGTCCTAAACATTAATGTTGGATTGGAAAATTTTCAACAAGAGCTATTGGCGAAAATTCTTAATAAGAATAGTAAATATTTTTCACGAGATTATACTAACAAGAAGGGAATTTCTCCTATTTTTTGCATACAACATATTTACATAAAGGAGGATTCATGGCCTATCATACATCCACAACAAAGAATGAACATAACACTCAAAGACATAGTTAAAGAAGAACTACAAAAACTTGTAAGTGTCAATTTTATTTACCCTATTTATGATAGTAAATGGGTTTTGTTGGTGTTCAGATATGAATCATGCAATTCACCCAATTCCACATTAATTTTCAATGCAGGGCTCAATTTATTATTTCAATGCTATCATGCAACATATATGCAGACCACAATTTCCCTACCCAACATTGAACATTCAATTATAAACTTAACAATGTGTAGCAGCAAGCAATAATTGTAGAAACAATAAGAGTAAAAGCAAGTTAAAACTCATAGCAACACAATGATAAATCATTCACAACAATAAATAACTCAACATAAATAAACCTATGCACACATCTAATCCAACAACACTTGGTTAGGAGAGTGGGCCCAACTCCCTAATCAGGGCTATGGCAAGATCAAGAAGTCACAAAATACCCAGAAGATCAAAATTTCATTAATCAAAAGGAAATTACAAAATTATGGTTTTATAGACTCAGAGTTAGTGTATTTATCTTTTGATCTTAACAACTATCTTTCACGCCCCCATAAATCTACTTATACAATTGATCACACACTAACATCCCCTAGAATTATGAAAGTTGTCTGCCTACAATTACATAGCGGTTTCCAAGGTGAAACAAAATATAAAGATAAAATTGCACTAGTTGTGAGATTGATCTACCATTGCAGGTGATGTCCAAGGATAGAGCTTCCAACTCGATGATCACCATTCGTTGAACCATAGTTTTGGTCATCTTTCCTCCAAATCTGCAAGAATAATCGAGTGAGCAATCCACTTAAGCAATAATCCCCTACGAATATGCTTCATCTATTAATAATTCACAAAGACATGAAAAGAGGCATACATGTGATATTTATAATATAAATTGACCAACAATGGTATGAAATGGGTACAAGAAATGCGTAAAAATGTGGGCAAAAAGTATGTAAATTTAGCAACCAACATCTCCCCCCAACTAGCCTTTCTTCATGTCCTCATGCGACTCTTTGCCTGCGTAGAGCGGGGTTGGAGTTGTTGTGATCAACATGAAGCTACGCGAGTTCATACTTTACAGTCATGTTTATCCCCATAAGCTTATACCCATATGTTCTGAGGACTTCCTTCCATCAATCCTCGTCTACCATGTAAACCGGGGTATACTGATCAACTGGAAGCCAAATAATGGGGAACTGGAGTCTCTGACCCATCCATCAGGTGCTACAATGTTATATACATGCAATATACCGAGGTATTCTGTCTAAAGCCCAAGCAAAATTGGGGGCCCCAAAAGGTTCATGTGTCCTGATGGTTGATGACAATAAAATCCACCCTTTTTGCCAGTTGTCCTAGGCCCCCTCCTAACATATAAAATTTTTCTTTGTACACATGTCAGCACACCACTTTTGAGTTTCCAACATCTATCCCTCCCATCCTTCAATCTCCAAGAAGGTATTGTGTCTATTATAGATGTTCATAGACTGACAATGCTCCCTCTGAAGGACAAGTGGCATGTTTCCTTGGTTCTCTTCGAACGTGTCAAAGGCTTTCTTCCACTTAACCTGATTAACTATGTAGAGGTGAAGGCTCTCAACTAAATATCCCCCACGTATGGCACCAGGTTAAATTACTGATCATTACCCATAAAGTAATCATGCATGTAGAGTTCGCACATCAGGTTTTGGTTCAGGGTATTATGGCCCTTCAGGATACACAAAAAATGTATCAGATCTTCTATCACATGGATTATTTCCTTATGAACTCTTTCCAAACAAAAGAATAAATATTGTTCATGGAGGAAGAGAGCATTACTATGAGCAGGAGGTTGGCAAGCCATTACCTATTGTGTCAAAGTGAACATTTCCTCATTGTCAACCTTCAGTAGTTGCACCTTCTCTTCTAGTTCCTTGATATTATTCTACTATTTCTCCTACTTTTGTTTTTCTTTCTTTATCTAGTCCATGTAATCAGTAACTACTTTCACAACTTACTCACAAGTCCTTCTAACTCATTCTAAGTGGGCTTCCAAAGAAATCGACCTACGTTGAATGTGAGATGCAGTATCCTACCACTTCTGAATCTCTACAGTCAACAAAAATTTGTGTGACTCGAATAAATGAAAAATGACTCAGTTTGTGTGGCCACTAAAGTTTTGGGCTTGTCTTTAGTCTACACTTCTACTAAAGTGGTTTTGGCCCGAGGTTTCATGGCATTTTTCTTGTGCTTCCTCACCCGCATTCGTAAGCACAACACCTGTTTTATTAGCTTAATGATTTCCATTTTTAGTTGCATGTATCCTCTGAACTATGACTGGTACCTTTCCTTAAGGGGAGGCCTCCCTTTTGCACATTGCTCAAGAAATTATTGTTTGACAGCAACCTCCTCCACTAGTCTCGTGGACGGTGTGGGGTTTGGCAGATTGACATCAATAAATTCGTCAACTGACTCCTGCTTTACCCCGATCTCCGTTGTTTGTTCCTCAACTTAGGGAACATCCCCAACATCTTCTCCTTCAGGTCTTGGGACCTCCATATCTTCCCTCTATGGATATAGAGTCACTGCAGGCCCTTGTGTGGTAGTGTCTCTGTCACCCTTTTCTTGTGGCTACTCTGTTGCCCAATCATCCTCTTCCTTGTGCTCCGAAATTGGTTATATCCCTTGCAGGTTAGTTCCAACAACAAAATTCTCCTCTAATGGCCTTGTGGAGACAATATCGACCACAATTTCTTCAATTTATCCTTCGGTCAGCATTGGTTCTTGTGTGATAGTGCTGACCACCGATTCTTCAATTAGTCTAATTTTTTCACCAGCCGACGTTGGTTCTTGTGTAACAATGTCGACAGTGGTTCATGTACTTGTCCTGACAAATTTTAATATCGGGGAAATACTTTTTCTTTCACCAGGAATTGCCCCCTACCCTTCTAGACCACTGTTTCTCATGCCTGCAAAAATAACTCGAGGAATTTTGGCAAAGGAGATTTCAAAGAAAGCCATTTCTTCCCTCCCTGTGGAAATCCGCTGATAATCAAAATATCTTCTTCAATGTGGAAATATCTGTCCCATGAACTCTGGAAGAATTTCCATCAAAATTCATTGTAAATTCAAATGTGACAACTCCGTTGAATCCCTGCAACCTCTCAAAAGAAGTATGCCATCCTACATCTAGAAAAACCTGCCATACATTTGGATGGCGTTGACCCTGCACTTTATTTTCTGGGTCATGCCTAACAACTTTCCCACCCATTCTATAGTTTCTCTATAGTAAAACTAGGATTAACAGAAATATTGTTGAGGAGAGTGTTGGTCAGTAAGTTTGCGATAACAAGGTTTTAGTGGTGAAGGATACAGTCATAGTGAAATGTGGGAAGGTGTTATGGGGAAACTCCGTAGTGCATTATGGTAATAATGAGTAGTAATTATGGAAATTATTCCATGGTGTTGGAAAGGATAGTCAATTAATGTGATTGTAATTATTTCAAGTTCAAACATTTACGGATAACTGTGCAAAGTATGGTGGGGATCGTGGAGTGTAAGTGCTGGGATAAGGTTCAATGGTGATAATGACAAGTCATTATTGCAATTTAATTATGGCATATTTTTTGTTTATTATAATACCTCCACCCAATTAATGGATGACCATCCATGGTCATATCAATTCATGTCAAATGAATTATCGATCAAATCCACAAAGTCGAATGGGGAGGTACCTGGAGACTTACCTTGGAGGAGTAACATTAGCGGAGGAGTAATGACATCGGCGGAAGTAACAACACCTAAGGAGTAACAACATTGAGGGGAGTAAGAACACCGATTGAATACTTAGCTGGAATCACCATGGAGTAACAACACTAGAGGAGTAACAGCACTAGCAGAGTACTTATATGGAATCACCAAGGAGTAACAACACCAGTTAAGTATGACAAAATCACTAGAGTAACAACAAGGGAGGAGTAACAACATCGGAGGAGCAACAACACTAGTGAAGTACTTAGATGAAATCATCACGAGCAGAGTAACAACGTTGTAGGAGTAACAATGATCTAAAATGATCATAAACTAAATAATGATGTAGAATTGATTAGCCCTTAATGATTTGAATGATAATTGAAAGCATAGAAATCAAGGAAAAACTGCTTGAAAATAACACTTTACGACAATTGATTGAACATGAAATCGATGCATAACAGAAGTGTAAATAGTAAAAACAGAGCAATACCAGATAGAAAATTGATGACAGAGTTCTTCCTTGATGGACTACGTCTCCGGGTCTGCTTTCAAGATGGGCGACCATTTTTATTAGGAATGAGAAGAAAGGAGTCAATTACATAGTGATTTAGTTAGATTCAACTTGCACACAGGAAATTTTGACCTTTGTCATCAGATAGCCCTCTAAGCTAGCTTTCTAAGACTCCTTATAGTTTCTAATTCTGAATCCCGATGCTCCCGAAACTCTGAAAACAAAATCAGTTATGTCCTCCAGAATTTGCAAACAAAATATCAGATCCACTCTCGTTGATCAATGAAGATAAATTCTGCCTTTACAGGCCTGAAGATGCATAAAACCACCTCTGATTGTATTTGAGGTGAATTTTGTTAGGTTTTGGGATATGATTTGAGCTTGGTCTAGTAGTTGTTTTCGACCTAGGGTAAGTTGCTTGGTCCTCGAATTAATTTAATACCAAAAATCACAACAAAACCACCTG
Source organism: Pinus taeda (assembly GCA_000404065.3). Lineage (NCBI taxonomy): Eukaryota > Viridiplantae > Streptophyta > Pinopsida > Pinales > Pinaceae > Pinus > Pinus taeda. The sequence continues at coordinate 19,483 of APFE030987989.1, forward strand.
AAACCTTATATTAGCTCGAAATTCATTAGCCATTAGCTAACCGGGCGGAGGATTGGTGATAGCACATGTGATTTTCGTTGACCCTAATGGTTTTGGGTCCCGGTGGTTCCGCTAGCTGTTTTCCGAAAACGGTGACAGTTGGCGGTTACCCTGGCTTGTTCAAATTTCACAGTTATCCCTGACCATAACTGCCAACCCACTGCACAGTTCCGATAGGTTTTCGGTGAACTCTAACCCCCACCCACATGTTACACTACCATGGTAATTATTATGGTTATTGCTAACCTCCGCTAGTTGACTCCACAAGTTCACATGTCAGCAATGTGGTGGAAACTCCGTTAGGGCCTAACTTTTCGCTAACTCTGACCAATGCCACTGTTCACATGTCCCCGCTACGGTCACGCTGCCCGCATGGTTAGGCTACAACAGTTTAGGACTGTGTATTGTATTTATAATGTTTTTTTAATGTTTAAACATTAGGCTGAGAGCTTTATAACTTAGGTTTAGGACTTTTAGGGTTAGGTTTTTAACAATTCTTTGAATGCATTGATTGGTGTTTTATACAACGAATAATAATGTATTTGACATAGATTTGGGATTTGAAATAGTTTCATGGTTAGGACTTAGGATTAGGGTTTAGGTTTAGATGCATAGATTAGGGTTTACATGTAGTTTTATAAACCCATATGCAAACTATTGTCACAATGTGACGTTCGCGATATTCATCACATGACGACAACAATCTCATGCCTATCGTTGAAAAATGGCGATATTGATCCTTTGCCATGACGAAACCCATGTCGACACTAATTCTGCTTGTCAAATGACAAAAACACATTGCGTCGACCATCCTTGGTAGAACTGTCGATGAACTCAAGTCGAAAGCCAGGTGCAAACCCATATCAACTGAACACCATGAAAACCATATTACCTGAACAACCAACATTGTCGAACTGTCGAAGCTGAACTGAAGCGATGATGACATTGAACACCGATGAAGATAGAGTTCTCTACACTAACAAATTTAAATCCAAAATTATCAGAGAAATGTTTAATAAAGGAGTCTTTAGAAGTTGGATGGTGATAGAATCTGAGGCGATGTCCATTTATAGTCAAGGGAGTATGTGCCTCGTTGATCATTAAGTCTAACAGTCCTTTTATCAAACACTGTGTCAACTTCATATGGTCCCATCCACCTAGAAAAATGTTTCCATTTAAAACCTTTGAACCGAGAATCATAGAGCAATGCCCAATCCCCTCTTTCAAACACATTTTTCTTAGTAAATTTGTCATGCCATCTAGTTTGATGATGTTGCATTGTAGCGGTATTCTAGATAGATATCAAACTAATTTCATCCAGCTCATTTAACTATTCCAGTCAGTGCTTATGGGCTTTTGAAACATCTAAACCTACTTCAAGGGTTGTCCTGAGCATATTAATTTTGAATTCCGCCAGGAATAAATGGGATTTCCCATAGACAAGCTCATATGGTGAAAACCATGTTGTGTTCCGCCATATTGTTCTATATGTCCATAGTGCCTCAGGAAGCTTTTCGACCCAATCTCGGTGATGGTTTGCTGCAGACTTTGTAAGAATATTCTCCATTACCTTGTTTATGCTCTTGACTTGGCCATTCGCCTGAGGATGATATGGTGATGTCACCCGATGCTTGATTCCATACTTCTTCATCAATCCTTCTATCAAATGTGATGTAAACTGCACCCTTCCATCTGAAACTATCTCTCTAGGGGCTTTGTACCAAGCAAAAAAACTTCAAATAAAAAGTCTGAGACAACCTGTTCTGTTGCTTTCACAACACTTTGGCCTCTACCCACTTTGTCACATAATCCGTGCAAACCAAAATGTGAACTTTATAATGTGAATATTAGGTCCCTATAATATTAGTGATCCCCTCATTACTGTTGTCGTTGTATCCCTTATTGTTATTATTGTGCCCCTATTGTCCCCATATTGTTATTATTGTGCCCCATAGAATCCCTCTATTGTTATTTTTATGCCTCTATATTATTATTGTTAGGTTGACTTGGTTATATTGTGACCTTGTAGACTCCTATATATAGAAAGGAGGTTTTTTCATTTGAATCATCTAAGAATTGTTCATTTGTGTAATATAAAGGAGGTTGCCCCCTCGAAGAGGCTTATTTATAAGGTGTTCATCTATCTTTTCTATCTTTTTGTGAGTTGGTTTCATAACATTTGGTATTAGAGCTTTGGATTCTAGGGTTTCGCTGCTTCAAACAAGTCATCAGGCCATTTTTGCTATAAATTTTTTTCTGCAACATTTTAGAAGCAAAAAAACCCATTTGGGTTGAAATAGTTTCGAACTTCGGGTCCAAATTTCAGAGATTTTCTCACTATATTGCGGAGATATTATTTGAGGAATTTGGTGTTTTTGCAGACTCCCAAATTACATTCCAAATAGGTGACCTGGGGAAAATCATCATAACTTTTATTTTGAGCATCAAAGTGAAATAACATAAGAATTTTTAGAAAGAGGATGGCCTCTAGATTGTTGTGCATCAGTTTTAAGTACTAAGGTTGAAACAGTAACACCTGGCATGTCATACAAGTTTGCTCTATTGAACTAGTCTATAATCAGGTCACCGTGGGAGATTTGGCATAACTCTTCCTTGGAGAATCCAATTTTGATAAGACTGGTGGCATTGGAAAGAGGACGTAGAGGGCTACTGCAGGTAATGATTTCAGAACTGGGAGATACAAAATTACAGAGGCAAATCAGATTCAATATCGAGCTCCTACAAGTGAAAAAAGGTGTGTATTTTTTAAATTTTTGCATAAGCCTAGTTTGAAAAATTAGTTTGAAGGAATTCAAAGGGCATAGTGAAGCATTATTATCGGTAATTGATGCCCCAAAGAAAGAAAATGGAAACACCTTGTAAGCAACCTGAAAGCTCTAGCATGAATTATGAAGAAGAGGAAGAAATGCAACATGATATATCAATATTACGAAACCATGTGCAACAAATTTCACTCTCATAAAAGGTAATAGAAAATAAGATGGATGGTTTAAAGAAAGACGTAGAAGCTAAGATGGATGGTTTAAATAAAGGTGTAGAGGATAAGATGAATGACTTGGAAGCTAATATGGACGGCATGGAAATGAATATGGACAATGTGGAAGCTAAGATGGATGGCATGAATGCTAAGATGAATGGCATTGATGATAAGATGGAAGAATTGAAGATAAATTTGAATAAGTTTCTAGAAGAAATGGTCACTAATGATGAAAGGGTAGTAAAGGAAAATCATGATGAGAACAAAATAAATGTTAATCATGATTTCATATACCCTAATGTTGGATTGAAGACCCACCATGTTCCAAATATCGATATGAGGAAGTTTGATGGAAAACATCCTGGAACATGGATACTACAGATGGAGCAATTTTTCGATCTCCATAGTGTGCAAAACACACAAAAGGTACGTATTGCAACTTTATATTTGGAACCAAATAAATTTGTATGGTATCGATGTCTTTGCTCTTGTAAACAAATTGTCACTTGTGCAATTTTCATGAAAGAAATGATAGCACATTATGAGGATATAAAAAGCAACATCTTTTTTAGCCAATTGATAAATCTCAAACAAAAGAGTTCAATGATGGAGCACATTGAGAACTTCCAAAAATTGAACATAAGGGTAAAATATATTCCATAGGAGCATAGGATTGATGTGTTCATAGGAACTTTAATGGATAATATCCAACATAAGGTTCGCCTTTGAGAAACTGATTCATTGGAGAAGGCATTCAGGTTAGAAAGAAAAATGGAAAGCAAAATTATGGCAACCAGGAAGCCTACCACTCACAACTATAAAGATGGAAGTGTTGTGGTGGGCTCCAGTATTGCAGCAATAATGCTACAACTCCTAGGGCTCCCTTCTTTACTTTTATCAACCTGGTAGTTCGTAACAAACTTGGAAGCGATAGTGCTATATGCACAAGTACTAGCTCTTGTTGCGGCTGTCACTTGATCAGCTAGCAAAAGTCCACTAGGAGCTTAAGCCAACTTCTATTAGCTCTTAGAAGAAGCTTTTAATAGCAATGGATGAAAGCTAACTCAAAGGAGGCTAGTCTACTTGTAGAAAGAAACTAAAAGCTGAAAGGAAATGCAAACCCTAACAAACCCTAGTTTTACCTATTAGCCTTACCGGTGCAAGAAAAGATATGAGAGTAGTGGAAATGGATGCCATTGACTTTTAGAAAGGTAAAATGCATGTGACTAAGCTACTTTAGTAATAAAATCTAGAAAAAAAATCTTTTTGTATTTTTGAGTAAGTTGGCAGAGTTATTATGCATGTGTTTTAAGTGTTTTTGACTTTGCAGAGGTTGATTGGCAAAAGGAAATGAAATAGGCACTTGTAGGAGGTTGGGAAGGTGAGAAGAGGGCCCAAGGGGTCCCTAACATCCTTCCAGAGAGTTTCACGGTGTTTGGATCTCAAGAAACCGCTTTCGTGAGCTTCTATAGGAAGTCTACAAGGGTTCTACATGATGTTCTACAGATGGTTCCGAAAGGGAATTTTGGAGGGTTGATGGTGGAAGAAAGGTGGAGAAGTGGGAATGGAGGTTAGATGAGGGTCTGAAGAGGTCTAGGATCTAGTGAATGAGGCTGGGGAGTGATTAAGGTGATTGGGTTTGTTCAAAGATAGAAGAAGCAATGTTGCACAAGGTTAGAAATTAGGGAAAAGTGAGAAAATGTGGCAAATGAAAGGCAAGAATCTAAGTTAGAGAATGGATCAGGTAGTATTGATGGAGTAAAGGTAGGCAAAGAGGTATCGCAGGTGCTCTACATGTTATTTTCCAAGCTAATCAAACAAAGACCGGGAGAACCAAAGATCTAGCTACTTTAACCTAATTTGACCTAAATACCAAAAATCATAATGGAAAAAAGTTTATTGGCATAAAATCATGCTATGCAAACCAAGCAAGAATGGATCTAAGCATGTAATCACAATGGGTACCAAATTTTGCAACTAAGAATCTAACACTAGCGACTGCATGAAGAAGCAAGAACAATGTTTTTGTGGCAGCGAGAACACCTTGGTCTCAACTCATGGTCCCAAGGAGGGAGAAGTGAGATCAAGGGTTGCTTGATGGCCCTATTCGAAGATATTTTCTGTTACCAACCTATTAAATCGACCTGAAACATGAAAGGTTATTTCAATCATCAAAAATTGATTAAGTAACCAAACAAGATTTTAATCTACTAGCAGAAATTATTCTATGAATACAGCAAAAACATATAACAGTACACAGAGGAGGTCCTGGAACTTGGGTTGGGCCCAACCCCAAGAGCTACAGGCTCCTAAGAAGAAGCTCAGAGATGAATCAAAATGAAACTGATCTCCATTACTCAGAAAATAGCCATATCACAAAAATAATTACAGCAAAAGCTGCAAAACAGAGCAACACTAAAGTGCAAAATACAAATGTTCCAAAAGTAACCTATGAAGGCTAGAAGTCATCCTTCTTATGCACTACGAGGACCTCCAACAACACTCCTTAACTCTAGGGGCTCGGCTGCTCAAACTGCAAGTAATCAATCACTTTACAAAAAGCTGCTCGGCTGCCCTTGGGAATCATCTTTGATGGCCTACTGAATTTCAAGCTGATGGTGGAGAATTTGAGGGAGGAGCCATTTAGTGCAGGAGACACCCTTCCTATGAATCTTCAACCTTGTTCCCTCATGTTTGGCTGTCAAATAGCTCATAAATGCTTTACCTTGGTCTAAAAGTTGTTCAAAAATTTGCAGTAATCACGTATTAGACTTCATGGTTAAGTGACTATTCTCATTCATTCAATTAACATAAATATACTCAAAAGCATGCATTAACTATGAAGAGTGGTGGATTAATCAAGAACAATAGTCAATAATGAGCCCAATAAGTTACCCATTTTTGGGGCTCATCATCACCCCCCTGCTAAAAGGGTTGCTCATCCTCTGAGCAGCTAATCCAGCTCATCATCCTTGATTTCCTTGATTGCCTCTCTCACATCCCAGGTTTCTTAGGTGATGTCTTCTTCTCGGTCACGAAATCCTGCTTTTCTCTCTACTTCCTCCCACTACCTATGCTCCTCTTCTTCTTTGACCCCTTCCAACAGTCCTAAAAGCAAGGGAGGGCTGAACTATAGGCCGATCTAGTTGGCCTGCAGATTTTGCATTGACTATTTGTAGAGTGGTACTCTTGCCAAGGCCTCCCTCATCCTTGTTGGGGAGTGGTATTCTCTTATTTTCAGATTGTGGCGTAGTGTGTTCCACCTCCTTGTGCAAACATGAATGCAGTTATCCCCCAATAGTCTTTCCATGTCCTCAAAGTGATCAATGGCTTGAGCTTGTCGTTCAATGTAATCTGGTAGAGGCTAAGGGTTGTTGGCCAGGTGCTGATGGGCACATATTAAGGCTGAGGGATCCTCTAGTTCTGCTCTGATCATGAGTGAATCGCTTAGCTCCTTGTTCATAATATCCTGAATCTATGCTGCCCTTTTTTCCTCATGATTTAACCACGAGGCCATGGCCATAAGTTGCACATCGCCCAATGCAGCATTGGGGTCCCACAGATTCATGTTTGGAAGGGCCAAGTTGTGTAAATAAAATTTTGATAACTTGGCCTTATCTTTTGCTGAGCTACTGTCATACAAAGCCATGAATTGATGGTAATTTTGAAATGGAATGGTGCCCCTTTGGGCCAATGTGTTAATCTGGAACTGCAGCCATTGATCTTTAAGATATAAGGCATATGACTTGGCAGGTTGCCTACACTACAAGGCTGCTATTTCCCAGCTGGCCATGCAAGCCAGTTGGGATTCTTTCTTTTGTACCTGTTGCTTTAGAAACTGTATTTCCTCTGCTGCTTATGATTCATTCTCTTGTAGCTGTTTTGTTAGTGCCTCTACCTCAGCCTGCCGCCTATCATCTCTCTGCTATTCATCAGAGGTTTATTTGTCTACTGGAGGCCTTTCCTGTTACTGCTATTCTCCCAAAATGGGGGGTCTATCTTCCCTATGACTTCCCTGGAGCTGCAACTGCTATTTCAGTAGCTCATTCTATTCCTATAGTTTTGCCCTTTGACTGCTTTCCACATGCCTTACCATGGCCAATTCCTTTCTTAATTCCTTGAGTTGTTCTTCCAGGTCGCTTATGTCTGCCACACCCTTGGACTTGGCAATCCTCATCCAAGTGTGAGTCCTAACCCTTTCTTCTTCCAGTCCAAAGAAAAGTGGCACCACAAATTTCTTGGGAATTATCTTCCTGGCTTCTAACAGGTTATAGTATGAGCCTAAGCTGGGTTGAGGGCTTGGTTCTAGTATTTCCTTGGTCCTTTCTTCTTCCTGTGATGGTTTGGCTGCCTTTTCCTCCAATTTTTCGGTCTCCCTTAGCTTAGCTAGAGTTTCCTATAGAGATGTCTCAGCTTCCTGTAGAGCTCTCTTTGAGTCCACCGGCCTAATTTTCTCTCTCCAGGTGGAGGTTTTTTGGCTTCCTCGTTCATAGGTGATGGACATCTTTGCAGGGGACTCTTCTTTTGGCTTAGGTGTTGGGTCCTCAATAACAATTGGTGCCTTTGATTGAGGCTGGGGTCTGCCCGCTTTGATCCGTGTGCTTCCCCTTGCTTTGAAGTACATGGAGGTTTGCCTTTTTCTCTTCCCTTTTTGTTTTGGAGGTGTGTTTAAGGCGGGAAGCACAGTTGTTGCCTCCCTTGCCAATATCTCAGGTGATTTCTCCTCTTGTTGTTCTTTTTCCCTGCTTCCTGTAGAAGTCCCTACGTCAACTGTTTCTGTCTGTGTTGTTGCTATTTCAGGATGTGTCTTTCCCTGTTGTTTCTGTGTGCCTACTTTGGCTTTGACAACCTTCATTTGGGTTTTTTTAGCCCTCCCTGTTCTACTCTGCATTCTCTTTTCCCGTGGTGTTTGTGCTGTTGTTTGCGCCTCTGTTTTAGGCTCAGGAATCCGGCCCATTTCTCCTTTTTCTTTCTGTTCTTGCTGTGCTTGAATATCCTGCATTCCTCCATCATTGATTTCTCACCTTCTTCAGTGTGTTCCCCCTCCTCACTGTTGGATGGGGTGATGTTTTTGGCCAAAATTATGATATTGTCATCCTTAGACATGTTTCAGAAGATTTCCCAAGATATGGGGACAGTGTAGGTGTGCAGGGCATCTTCCACTAATAGTTTGATGAGCCCATGAAGGGCCAACTGATCTGGAATTCCTTCATTCAATTTTGTATCACATTCAATTAGTGACTGAAGAAGAAAATATGGAATGCTAAGTTTCATGGCTGGAGATAAATCAATTCCGTGTCTTAATTCACACAGAAACCTAGAATGATAACCATAGATGATGCTAAATCTTCCTTCACAGGTAATGTACTTCATGATTTGGAAAATGACTTCACTCCATAGAGGAGGCAAGCTATTTCTCCTTAGCCCGTTTTTGTCTTCTACAAGATTTTCCTTGGGCAGAAAGAATGCTTTCTTGGTAGCTTGGCCCAATGACATCTCTTCTTTGCTCCAAGGGAGCCCTAATGGTAGACCAGTAACTTGACTGATGAGCTCAGGGGTAAGTTCTAGGGTCAAACCCCTAAAACTAACTATGGCATGTGTCTTTGATTGAGGTCTCAGGGACATTAAAAATTCCTTAGCTATCTCCTCATCATGACCCTGAATTTTGTCAAAGAAGGACATCCAATTGGCTCGTGTGAAAAGGTCCACCACCTCAGGATTCTCGTGCAATTTGCTAGAGTTCGAGGGTTCTTTCATTATGAATCCCCCTGGCATGGTGAGAGTGCTCTTTTTATACTTTGGTCAGAAAATGGAATGTTCTTTATGGTTTCTCCATGGACTCAAGAAAGAATTTCTCGGTTTTTCAATATCAATTAGCAATAATTCTCTGGTTTTAAGACAGCCGTTACCGAGAACTCAACTATTTGTTTATGAAAGGAAGAGTTTTGTTTCTACAGATAGAGTACAGAGATCAAATTTTCTTCTCAGCACACATACAGATATGCAATTTCAAAATTTTCATACACAGGCTGGCCCCCACAGCTGCATATATCTTCCCTACAGGAGAATTCTAAAAATGGGAAATGAGGAGGGGAATCTGGATGCAAAAACAACTGGGAAACCTAGTGCAATTCACAGGCAAATGTTTTACTTCCAACACACAGGCAGATTTTTCTTCTAATTTTCCAACTTGATGCCATTCAATTCACCACCTTTGCAAACATACCATGCATAGAAGAGTTTTTTCAAGCCTACCTCGTTTGGAGCTCCAAATTCAATGAAGAAAAATCCCAAGCTTCCCTGCTTCGGAAAGTTGTGCAGTCCTTCCTGTAGAAATCTTCCTGAAGAAGACCCCTCGGTTCCTATAGAATGTCATTGCACCTCTGAGCAAGCCTGATACATGGGAGCTTTTCGAAAACAGGTAGAAAAACCAGTGGAGGATGACTGGTTAACAGGTTTTGGAAGCGGAGGATGCGTACTCCAGTCGAGGATGTTGCAAGTGCAAAATGAACAGAAGGTGGTGTGAGCTTCAGCGGAGCATCTTTTAACTTCGGCGTGATTCGTGGTGAGGGAATGAGGTGGCCGAATCGAACCGTTGATCCGACGTCATGGCCATAATTTCTTTGCATGTTTATGACTACCATCACCTCTCCTCTGCGATTAACCACCACCACTACTACCAGTCCCAACGATTTCTCCTTGAATGGACACTCCACACGTGTTGGATGTACATCTCGTCGACGATTTTGAATGTTATTGGGCTCGTTCATATCTCACGAGGCTATGTAACTGGCTGAGGGTGGCCAGTTGACTGGCCACCAATTCCATTCAATCCGAACCATTTCCATAGGCATGCAGCTTTTGAAATATAGCTTATGCAATTGACGAATGAGTTTAGGCACTTACCTGTGTGGTCATGGCCGCATTGTGCAGACTTCAGGTCTTGGAACCACTCTTTCTTTTGTTGTTGCTTCATGCATGGGTGTTTGAACCCATTCCTTCATTCATTGATGTGGCATGAACGGGTTTTGGAACCCATTCCTTCATTTGTTGTTGGTGCATGCACAGGTTTTGCTTGGCTTTAGCTGCTGATGATATTCTCACATTCTCGATGGGCCCTTTGCATGTTTCCTTTGTCATTTATGGTTGTCCCTATCTCCATAGTATGTCTTCCAAGGGGATTAGCTGCTATAGGATTCCTGTGGGATGTCTTGTAGCTGTTTCTCCTCCTGGGATGCAAGCTAAAATGAGCAAGGCTATACCGTTGACGGGGGATTCGGCTGATGAGGAGTCTAGATGGAGATTGACAGGTATGGTGAGCGAGACACTACTGCTTGATTTATTACTAAAATTTTTTGCTGGCAGTATGAAGAAAACAGGGTTTTTTTTTGTGATTGTGCAGGAACAAATAACAGGATGGGTGCAGTGGAGGTGTAAAGAGATGGAACAGGTTGAAATATGGTGATGGATGGAAACAGGGGTGCTTGTAGACCTAACAGGTAGATTCCAACCTTCAAATTCTCTCCCAAGATCAATTCTAGCCTGTCTGGAGGGTCTATAGGAGCTTCTTGTAGAAGATATGGAACATCCTGTAGAAGACCTAGAACTTCTTGTAGAAGGCCCAGAACTTCTTGTAGAAGGTGAAATATTGACTCGAATGTGATCAAATAGTAGGAAAGGGGATTGGTCATGGAGGAAGTGTTTGTGAGGGGTGCTTGCAGCTTGATGCTGACCTCTATCCTTGTTTTGTGCGACCCTCCTAACTTGCAATGTCTTCCCTGCAACCTGCAATTATTCAACAGAAGTTAGGTCTATTCCTTGTTTTTTCTCTTTTCTTTTTCTTTTTTCTCTCTCTTTTTTTTTTTTGAGAGATAGTTGGGGTGCCTCGAGGAGGTTTTCACCCTCACTATCTGTCCTGAGCACCTCTAAGAGGTTTTGACCCAAGGATCTTTTTATTATTTTTCTGTTTTTTTTCTTTCTTCCCTTTTTTTTTTTTTTTTTTTTTGATCAAGGTGTGGGTGGAGGAGAGACAGGGCCCTGCTCAACTACCACAACTAATTTTTCCAGCGTTTCAATGAAATCCTTCTTAGAAAGGGGCTTCCTGTAGATTTTTAATCGATGCCCATTGACGAGCATAGGGATCGCTTCTTCATCAATGATCTTGATAAGGACTGAACCATTGTCGTTGCATTTTTCCACTATATATGGTCCCATCCAACTTGTCCTCAGCTTCCCCTTGAAATCCTTATATCTCGAGTCATATAGCAGTGCCCAATCTCCTGGTTGAAATTACTTTTCATTAAGGTGCAAGTCATGCCATATCTTTCTTTGGAGTTGGACCACTTCTAAGTGGAGGAGGACCTGCATTCTCTATTCATCCATTCCATTGAGTTGTAGTAATCTTTTCTGTTGTGCATGGATGAGGTCTAGGTCCAGCTGAGCTACCAACCTCAATGTGTTGTACTCAAATTCTATAGACAACAAAGCCTTTTTCTTGTAGACCAGCTCATAAGGTATGAAACCTCTTGTAGTTTTCCAAGTGGTGTTGTAGGCCCAGGTGGCCTCAACCAAGTGATCTGCCCAATCTTTTCTACTGCTGCTCACCACTTTAGTCAAAATCTCTTCCAAAGCCCTATTAGTGACCTCCACCTGCCCATTTCCTTGTGGATGATAAGGGGTGGAGGTTCTATGCTTGATCTTGTGATGAGCGAGCAGGTCTTCAATTAGGTTAGAGGTGAACTGACTTCCTTGATCTGTGACCAGTTCTCTTGGGTAGCCAAACTTGTAGAAGATATTTTCCCTAAAAAACTCAACGACTTTTTCTTCTGATGCTACCTTGATTGCCTTTGTCTCTGCCCACTTTTTCAAGTAGTCCGTGCACACAATGATGTAAGACTTCTGCTTTGAAGGAGGATTGATAGGACCCACAAAGTCCATGCCCCACTTCTCAAATGGCTCGAAAGTCACTTGAAGTTGGAGGGGCATGTCATCCCTCAGAGTCTGTTTCCACATCCTTTGACACAGGTCACATTGGCTGAGGTATCTTCTGACATCTTGATGAGGAGTGGGCCAATAGTAGCCTGCCTGTAAAATTTTGAAGGCGGTCCTTTTCACTGCAAAGTGGCCTCCAATCGGTCCATCATGATAGGTTAGGAGGATGTAAAAAATCTCTCCTCCCTAATGCAACGCCTTAAGATCTGATCTGGGCCAAGTTTAAAAAGGTTTCCCCCAATCTAAGTGAATGGGGCACTTTTCCTCACGATTTTGCTCTTCTCTTTTGAGGATAAGTGTGGAGGGAATTGTGCTGAAACTAAGTAATTTGGTATATTAGCAAACCATGGAGAGAGTACTAAAATAGCGAACAGGTGTTCATCAGACATTTGATCATCTACCATCCCTTCTTCACCTGCAGGCAAATCTAATCTAGACAAAAAATTAGCAACAACATTTTCCTTGCCTAGCTTGTCAACAATGGTCAAATCAAATTGATGCAATAATAGTAAACATCTAATGATACGAGCATTTACATCAGGTTTATTAATCAGATACCTAATCGCAGCATGATCAGTGTGCACAAATGTTTGATAACCAGTGATGTAGTGTCTAAACTTGTTTAGGGAATGGACTACAACTAGGAGCTCTTTTTCGGTCACAGTATAGTTTAATTCTGCCTTGGATAGGTTCTTGCTAACAAAGCATATGGCATATGGTAGCTTCTCTTCAATTTGTCCTGAGGTTGACCCTATGACTTTGCTCGAGGCATCAGTGTGGATGTGGAAAGGTAGGGCCCAATTTGGACCTCTCAAGATTGGGGCGGTTACCAACTTATCTTTCATCTCATCTAGAGCCTCTTGATAGTTGTTAGTCCATATAAAATCAATATCTTTCCCCAAAAGACCAAACAATGGCGAGGCTAGCTTTTGAAATCTTTAATGAATCTTCTATAATATCCTACTAAGCCTAGAAAACTCTGAACATCTCTTACCTTTTGAGGAGGCGGAACCTTTTGGATGATAGCAATTTTGTTAGGTTCCACCTGTAATCCTTGTTGAGAAATGGTATGACCTAGCATGATCCCTTCAGTCATCAGGAATTCACATTTTTCAGGACTGAGGGACAGGTTCATTTCAATACACTTGGTTAAAACTTTTTCGAGGTTAGTCAATGCTTCCTGGAAGTTAGACCCGTAAGGAGTAAAGTCATCCATGTAGATTTCCATTGAATGATGAACTAGCTTAGAAAATATGCTCAGTACTTCTCTCTGGAAAGTGGCAGGGGCTTTACAGAGCCCAAAGGGAAGGACCCAGTAGGCAAAGTACCCCATGGACAAGTGAAAGTGGTCTTATCTTGGTCTTTTGGGCTGATTTGGATCTGATTATACCTGCTGAACCCATCTAGGAAAGAAAAGAACTTCTTCCCTGGCAGCCCATCTAACACTTGATCTATGAAATGCAAAGGGAAATGGTACTTCTTGCTGGCTTTGTTAAGTTCTTGATAATCTACGTAGATTCTCCACTTCCCATTTTTCTTGGGCACAAGCACCAGAGGAGAAACCCATTCACTATCAGAGATGGGGTAGATGAATCCTACGTCGAGCAACTTTTGCAATTCCTCTTTAACAATGTCCTTAAGGGCTGGATTCGTTCTCCTCTGAGGCTGCCTGGTGGACTCCTTTCATCTCCTTATAGCTCCAAGCGAAAGCATCCAAATGGCGGTTCAGAAGGCTACACATCTCCTTTTCCTGAGAAGGGGATAGGGATGAGTTAATCTTCAATGTTATTTCAGGGCCAAATTCCACATTATTAACTCTAGGAGAGGTCAGATCAGCTACACAGAGGTCTATTACAACGCTGGCTTGGGCACCTTCAACCAAATCCTCTAATGGCAGCACACTGGGAGGCAGATTTTGAATCAGATTCTCAATCAAGTCATCCTCAGTTTGAGGGCCTCCCTTGGTGGCTTCCACTGTGCACACTGGTGCAGAGTAGACTTCATCTTCATCTCCCTCCTCCAACCAGAGAGGTAAGTCATGTTCTAACAGAGGTTGGGTGGGAGGATATAGAACTAGCTGCTTGGACATAGGCCCATTCTTGATGGTCATGCTCCCAGCTTCAACTGATGTAAGCATCCAATGTAGCTAACCAAGGCCTTCCCAAAATGAGGGGATATCTAGTGAGTTTTGCCTTTGGCTGAAGGACCAAGAAGTCCACAGGGTATTCCCAGGAATCAACAGAGACCATGACATCCTCCACAATCTCTTCAGGAGTCATGGTAGAGTGGTCTACTAACTGCAGTACGGTTGAGGTCTTTCTTAGGGAACTCTAAAGGTTAAGTTTGAGCATAGTGTCTCTAGTCATCACATTAATGGCACCCACAAGATCAATTAGGGTGTGGGGGATTATGGTGCCATTGATGTGGACATCAACTACAGGACTCCCAGGGTCCAAATATTTTGGACATATTACTTATCACAACATCAGATCGGACAGTTGTCCTATGACATTGATAGTTGGGGCATCTCTCTTGCGCCTGCCTGGGTGCCTGAAACACTTCTTCTTGAACAATTTGTTGTATATTGGTACATATTTTATGGCTTGGAGAAGTGGTATTTTCACACACAACTTTTTAAGTTCTCCCAGAAATTCAGTCTCCTCTGGGTTTGGTTGCATGGTTGCCGTTAGTCTCTCAGGAAGGGTGGAATGACTTTGGGTTCACTTTCCTGTTTCTCTTCCTCATCCTCTGGAGGAGGAGGTTGGAAATCTGGAAGGACCTTCCTAGATCATAGGTTTATCTCCTGAATCTCCATAGCGTAGGTAGGGCATGTTGTCTCTCCAGTATATACCTGTTGGGTCTGCCTGTTATTGGGGTTTGGGTTCGGTTGAGCAGGCATCTGGGGTTGTCTTGGAGGAGTAGGAGGTAATGGTTGAGGGTGAGCAGGTGGTGGAGGAAAAATAGCAGGAGGAGATTTGTATTGGGGCCTCCACCCCGGCTGAGGTGCACTCCACTAAGGTTGTGGCTGAACATGAGAGTGAAACAAATTAGTATGGTATTAAGATGCATAAGACCAAGGAGGAGGTGCGGACCAGGAAGGATGAGCAGGGGGACCCCAAAACGGTATATGAGCGGGCTGGTTGGGGTGGTAATAATTTTGGGATGTCCCTTGCATCCCCTGCTAATAAGGTCTGCATCCATGCGGCCTCCTTTGGTTGAGGAAGTAGAGTGGTTCAGTGGCTCTCTAGGCCCCTTGGTACATGGCTTTAAGTCCGAGCAAGGTTGGGCATTGGTTTGTAGGATGGTCTTCCTCACAAACGAAACATACCTCTACTGAGTGCAATGGACACTCGTTCTTAGGATGCTTCCTTGTGCATCTAGGACAAATAATGGCCAAAGCCCTCTCAGCTTCCTCTTTCTTTTGTTGGATTCGGAAAGTATCCAGTTGCATGGCAATGGTCTGGCTCACCTCACTTCCGGGCTGCCCTAGAGTGGTTTCTAAACACAGTCTTTATGTCCTCATAAGGTAGTTGGTAGATGTCTCCGCCAACTAGCAAATGGAGGGTATCTAGAATGTCTTCAGGGCCTCCTCGGAGTAGAACCAACGTCAGAGATTCAAGGTCAAGTGTGCACCTGGCCTTTTATAACTAAGTTGGAACCTTTCTTCATAGTCTTCTAAAGATTCGTCACTTCCCATGGTCATCTGAAAGATTTCTCCCTTCCTTTTTCTTTGACCTATAGTAGTCTCGGTATTTATTGTTAAAGGCTTGTTGCATTTGAGCCCAAGTTGTGATACTGTTTCTAGGTAACCCCATGAACCAGCATAGGGACGCATCCTTGAGGGTAAATGGAAAGAGTTTCAACTTTCTCTCATCTTCTACATAGTCATAAGTTTGACAAAGGACAACAAACCCAAACAAGAAGGTATCAAGGTCTTCAGTAGTCAATCCATGGAAGTGAGGTAAAGTTGAGGGACTTATGTTTTTCATTTTCATGTCCCCATTGGTCTCTCGAATGAGGAAGGCACCTTCTATTCTCTCCTCGTATCCTATATCGTTTCTGTGTTCAGCCATGGTCTCAAGAGGAACGTTTTATTGCTCTTCTTCTGTTATAGGATCTTCGTATATCTCTAGAGGTTCACCTATAAGTTGTTCTGAATCACTGCCACCGTAGAAGAGAGAAGGGTGACTCAGTGATGTAGTGGGGGTGTTGGATAAGAATTTTCCTGTTTTGTCTCTGTTCCTACAAGGCATGAAAGGGAATATTTTTGGCTGATTTTTGGTTTTTTTTCTTCTTGTACCTACAAAAAACTAAAATAGATTGAACTACAACTAACTAAGATCTTTCTTGCTGAAATGAAAATGTGGAATTGAAATGAAAGCATGAAATGACTATTCTATGTTGCTGAAATGAAATTGTGGAATTGAAATGCTAGGCTACGCTTGCAAAAATGAAATTATAGAATTGAAACGCTAATATATGAAAGCAGGAAATGTCTAATCTACTTTTGTAGAATGAAACAATCTACTCTACGCTTGCTGAAATAAACTACTTAGCAGAAGGTTGTAGGAGAAAATAGAAGAAAAGCAGCAATCACAAATACTTTGATGCTTCCCCGGCAACGACGCAAAAAAGATGGTGGACTCCAGTATTGTAGCAATAATGCTGCAACTTCTAGGGCTCCCTTCTTTACTTTTATCAACCCGGTAGTTCGTAACAAACTTGGAAGCGGCGGTGCTATATGCACAAGTACTAGCTCTTGCCGTGGCTGTCACTTGATCAGCTGGCACAAGTCCGCTAGGAGCTTAAGCCAACTTCTATGAGCTCTTAGAAGAATCTTTTAACTGTGATGGATGAAAGCTAACTCAAAGGAGGCTAGTCTACTTGGAGAAAGAAACTAAAACCTGAAAGGAAATACAAACCCTAGCAAACCCTAGTTTTACCGACTAACCTTACCGGTGCAAGAAAAGAGATGAGAGCAATGGAAATGGATGCCATTGACTGTTAGAAAGGTAAAATTCATGTGACTAAGCTACTTCTATAATAAAATCTGGAAAAAAACATCTTTTTGTATTTTTGAGTAAGTTGGCAGAGTTATTATGCATGTGTTTTAAGTGTTTTTGACTGTGTAGAGGTTGATTGGCGAAAGGAAATGGAATAGGCACTTGCAGGAGGTTGGGAAGGTGAGAAGAGGGCCCAAGGGGTCCCTAACACCCTTCCAGAGAGTTTCACAGTGTTCGGATCTCAAGAAACCACTTTCGTGAGCTTCTATAGGAAGTCTGCAGGGGTTCTACAGGATGTTCTACAAGATGTTCCGAAAGGGAATTTTGGAGGGTCGATGTTGGAAGAAAGGTGGAGAAGTGGGAATGGAGTTTATATGAGGGTGTGAAGAGGTCTAGGACCTGGTGAATGAGGCTGAGGAGTGATTAAGACGATTGCATTTGTTCAAAGATAGAAGAAGCAATGTTGCACAAGGATATAGAAATTAGGGCAAAGTGAGAAAATGTGGCAAATGAAAGGAAAGAATCTGAGTTAGAGGATGAAGTAGGTTGTATTGATGGAGTAAGGGTAGGCAAAGGGGTATCACAAGTGCTTTGCACATTATTTTCCAAGCTGATCAAACGAAGACTACGAAAACCAAAGATCTAGCTACTTTAACCTAATTTGACCTAAATACCAGAAATCATAATGGACAGAAGTTTATTGGTAGAAATCCATGTAAGAAAACTATGGAAACCAAGAAAGAATTGATCTAAGCATGTGATCACAACTAGTACCAACTTTTGCAACTAAGAATCTAACACTAGCGATTGCAGGAAGAAGCAAGAACAATGTTTTGTGGCATCAAGGATACCTTGATCTCAGCTCATAGTCCCAAGGAGGGAGAGGTGAGATCAGGGGTTGCTTGATGGCCCTTTTCAAATATCCTTTTTTTTACCAACCTATTAAATTGACCTGAAACATGAAAAGCTATTTTAATCATCAAAAATGGACTAAGTAACCAAACAAGATTTTAATCTACTAGCAGAAATTATTCTATGAATACAGCAAAAACATATAACAATACACATAAGAGGTCATGGCACTTGGGTTGGGCCCAACCCCAAGAATTATAGGCTCCTAAGAAGAAGCTCAAAGCTGAGGAAAAATGAAACTGATCTCCATTACTCAGAAAATAACCATATCACAAAAATGTTTACAGCAAAAGCTCCAAAATGAGCTGCAAAACAGAGGAACACTAAAGTGCGAAATAAAAATGTTCCAAAAGTAACCTATGAAGGCTATAAGCCTTCCTTCTTATGCACTACGAGGACCTCCAACAGCCCTCCTTAACTCAAGGGGCTCGGCTGCTCAAACTGCAACTAATCAGTCACTTTACAAAAAGTTGCTCGGCTACCCTTGGGAATCATCTTTGGTGGCCTGCTGAACTCCGAGCTGATGGTGGAGAATTTGAGGGAGGGGCCATTTAGTGCAAGAGACGCCCTTCCTACAAATCCTCATCCTTGTTCCCTCATGTTTGGCTATCAACTGGCTCATAAATGCTTGACCTTGGTCCAAATGTTGTCCAAAAATCTGCAATAACCACGTATTAGACTTCATGGTCAAGTGACTAGTCTCATTCATTCAATTAACATAAATATACTCAAAAGCATGCACTAACTATGAAGAATGGTGGATTAATCAAGAACAATAGGCAATAATGAGCCCAATAAGTTACCCATTTTTGGGGCTCATCATGTTGCTGCCCCTAGCCTTCCACAACCTAGAAGGTTGACACCACAACAATTGGAAGAAAAAAGAGAAAAAGGGCTTTGTTACAATTGTGATAGTAAATACCCTAAAGGTCATAAGTGTGCTAAGAAGAAAATTTTCTACATAGGTTGTGAAGAGGAGGAATAAAAGGAACAAGAAATGTCAAAATAAGAGGATATACTCCAGGAACAAACCCTAGATAAAGAAGAAAGGAATATGAACTTATCTTGTAATGCATTGGCTAGAATTACCACTCCTCAAACTACCAAGATAGAAGGACATATGAAGAATAAAAAGGTAATAGTGTTGATTTATTCGGGAAGTACCCATAAGTTTATTCATTGTAAGCTAGCAAAGGAATTGAATTGTTTCCTATATCCAACACCAAAGTGTCAAGTGATGGTTGCAAGTGGAGGAACCATAAATTGCTTTAGAAAGTGCCATAATAATCAAGTTATCAATGGGAGAATATGTATTGAATATCCCAATGCTTTCCATTCCAATGGGTGGTGTTGATGTTGTACTAGGAGTCCAATGGCTACAATCCTTGGGTACAATAGCATTTAATTTTCAAGAACGTTCCATGAAATTTTCTGTAGAACGAAAGGAAGTTGAATTAAGGGGTAGTGCAAGGAAATTGGCAAAGATAATCAGCTCTAACAAGATGACAAAGCTTCTAAAGAAGGAACAATGAGGTGTAATTGCAAAATCATGTTTGCTAGAGGTTCCCACATCAAAATCATCTATTTCTCCAGATCTCCAAAAAGTCTTGGATAATCATTCCAAGGTATTTGAGACTCCCAAATGTATCCCACCTATTCATGACCATGATCATGCTATTCATTTTATTCCAGGAAGTGTTCCTCCAAACATCAATCCATACAGATATTCCTATGCCCAAAAGAGTGAAATTGAACGTATGGTTGCATAAATGCTAGAGGTCGGTATAATTCAACCCAGTCAAAGTTCTTTCTCTATTCCAGTAGTATTAGTTCACAAGAAGGATGGATCATGGTGCATGTGTCCAGATTATAGGGAGCTCAACAAGCTCACTATTAAAGATAAATTTCCCATTCCTATCATTGATGAATTATTGGATGAATTGCATGGATCAATTTACTTCACCAAGTTGGATCTTCATTTAGGATATCATCAAATCAGAATGAAGACTAAAGACATTCCAAAAACAACATTTAGAACTCATGAGGGTCATTATGAATTTTTGGTCATGCCTTTTGGCCTTACTAATGCAGCTTCTACATTTCAAGGTTTGATGAATTCAATTTTCAAACCCTTCCTTAGAAAATTTGTGTTAGTATTTTTTGATGATATACTAATCTACAACAAGTCTTGGAAGGAACATGTCCAACATGTTGACATGGTGCTCAAAATATTGGAGGAGAAATAATTATATGCAAAAATCTCCAAATGTTTCTTTGGAGTACAAGAGGTGGAATATCTGGGTCATATTGTATCTCATTAAGGCATTAAGGTAGACCCTAACAAAATTAAAACCATTAAGGAATGGAAAATCCCCACATCCATAAAGCAACTACAAGGATTTCTCGGGTTGACAAGGCATTATTGCAAGTTTGTTAAGAATTATGGGAGAATAGTAGCACCTCTAACAGCATTATTGAAGAAAGATGTATTTTCATGGATTTCAGAAGCAATGAAGGCCTTTGAACATCTTAAAGAGGAAATGTGCCAAGCACTAGTCTTAGCTACACTGGACTTCACAAAAACCTTTATTGTGGAATGTGATGCCTCGGGAAATGGAATCGGTGCTATTTTAATGAAAGAAGAAAGACCCATTGCTTTCGAAAGTCGTCCAATAAAAGGAAAGTATTTAGACAAATCTATTTATGAGAAGGAAATGTTGGTAATACTACATGCACTTAAGAAATGGCGACCCTACCTAATGGGAAGACACTCAAGGTAAAAACATATCATTATAGTCTTAAATACCTTTTAGAACAAAAATTATCTTCAAAACAGCAACAAAAATGGGTCACAAAGATGTTGGGTTATGACTTCAAAATCATATACAAAAAAGGGAAGCAAAATGTTGTGGCAGATGCACTCTCAAGAAAGGATAAGGATGTGGAAGCATTTCTTTGCGCTATTTCTATTATCCAACCAGATTGGATAAACGAAGCAAGGGATGAATGGAAGAATGACGAGGAAGCATGGGCACTCATTCAAAAGATACAACAATATCCCAGTACATCTGATACATTTATCTAGAAAATGATTCATTATGGTACAAGGATCAGGTATACCTATGTAAGAATTCCCAACTCAAACAAAATATTCTTAGGGAATTGCACACCTCTCCCTTAGGAGGGCACTTAGGATTTCTAAAAACCTACCATAGGGTTAAGAAGGATTTTTTTTGGGATGGCTTTAAATCGGATATTCAAAAGTTTGAGGCGGAATGTTTGGTTTGCCAACAAAATAAACTTGAAACAATTAATACTCCAAGACTATTAAAACCTTTATCCGTTCCAAGCTAATGTTGGGAGGAGGTTTCAATGGATTTTATCACAGGCTTACCCAAGTCCGAAGGAAAGAGTGTTATCATGGTGGTAGTGGATAGACTTACCAAGTATGCACACTTTTGTGCATTATCTCATCCATTAAAGTAAGTATAGTTTCTACTGCATTTATGGAAACAATTCAAAAGCTACATGGAAACCCAAAGATTATTGTAAGTGACAGAGATCCCATTTTCACTAGAAATTTTTGGACAGAATTATTTTCTTGTCTTGGTACTCAATTAGCTCATAGCTCATCTTATCATCCTCAACCTGATGGGAAAACTGAGATAGTCAACAAATGTTTGGAAGGATATCTTTGTTGCTTTGTATCTGATAAACAGATAGAATGGATCAAATGGTTGCCTCTGGCTAAATGGTGGTATAACACTTCCTTCCATATTGCAACGAAAATAACCCTATTTATGGCACTTTATGGATATCATCCACCATCCATCACATCATATTTAAGAGAAAATTCTAAGGTTCAAGTAGTGGAAGATCACATCGAGCATCAACAACAAGTTCTCCAACTCTTGAAGGATAACCTCTTGGCACATAATAGAATGAAACAACATGTAGATCAACATCGCAATGAAAGAAGTTTTGATGTAGGTGATTGGGTATTCCTACGGCTACAACCATATAAACAAATGTCCCTCAAGCAAGCTAAGAAGGATAACAAATTACCACCAAAGTATTATGGTCCATACAAGGTGTTGCAAAAGATAGGTACTATGGCATACAAATTGGAGCTTCCTGCAACTTCTTGAGTGCACCCAGTTTTCCATGCTTCATGCTTAAAGAAGGTTATAGGTGACAAGCTTCCAGTTTAGACAATATTGCCATAATTGATGAGGAAGGAAAAATCATATTGGAACCTGAAGCAGTTAAAGAAACAAGAACTTGATAGCTACGAAATAGATCAATTTCAGAGTATCTCATCAAGTGGAAGAACTTACCCATTGAAGCTTCAACATGGGAGGATGAGAATTTTATACAGAAGCATCCAGAACTACTAAAGCAATTAGGAAAACACTTTTTTGAAGGAGAGGGGCATGTTATGTCCCTATAATATTAGTGGTCCCCCCATTACTATTGTCATTATATCCCTTATTGTTATTATTGTGCCCCTATTGTCCCCATATTTTTATTATGGTTCCCATAGATCCCTCTATTTTCATTTTTGTTCCTTTATATTATTATTGTTAGGTCGGTTTGGTTATATTGTGACCCCGTAGACTCCTCTATATAGAAAGGATATTTTGTCATTTGAATCATCTAAGAATTGTTCATTTGTGTAATGTAAAGGAGGTTGCCCCCTCGAAGAGGCTTATTTCTAAGGCATTCATCTATCTTTTCTATCTTTTTGTGAGTTGGTTTCATAACAGTGAAGGTGGATTAAACAACCCAACAAAATTAATAGCCCATTTTTCAAAGAGCTCAAGAGCTATTTGGGATTGTAACAACAGCTCATCTGCCTGACTAGGCTGACCCCATCCGCTGGCAACTATCACATCCTCGAACATATTCCCTTATATCACGAAAAATAGAGGGCTAATAGCACCCCATCTGTAACACCTTATGACCTTTCCACTTATCTGCAATATCTCCCCCATAAGGGCATCATGAGAAACTTTTAGGACATCATAGATGTCATCTTCACTTAGGCATCGTTGGAGTTTTTGGTCAGGTCCTGTATAAAAGATATATCCCTCTATCCATGAATATTGGCCACTATGATGGATAATATTTTGATGTTCTTTCTATGGTAAGTGTTGAGGCACTTTTCCTATATCAGGGTAGTTAGCAATATCTATATACCACAGAGTGTGAGTAGAAATTGCAAAGAGATCTTCATCTAGAAAACTATCCTCTACAAGTGTACCTTCATCACTAGTATCCATCCTAGACAGGAAATATATAACTACATTATCTTTCCCTGGCTTATCTACAATGGTAATATCAAATTCTTGAATTAACAATAACCATATTTTAATATGACCAGGGGTTATCGGTTTATTCATGAGATACCTGATAGTTGTATCATCAGTGTGCATGAAAGTAGGATACCTCATAATGTAATGCCAAAACTTATTAATAGCATAAATTACAACCAAAAGTTCTTTTTTAGTTACCATATAGTTAAGTCCAATAGGAGTCAAGTTCTTGCTGACATAATAGATTGCATATGGTTTCTTGTCCTCCTATTGTCCCAAGACTGCCCCTACTGTTGTTTGAGAAGCATATATAGAAATGTGAAACAAGAGCTTCCAGTTAAGGCCATGTAATATCAAAGCTTTGAAAACTAGTTCTTTGATTTCCACAAAGGTTGTTTCACATTCATCCATCCACACAAAGTTTGCATCCTTAGGTAACAATTGAAAAAGTGGGAATGCTATCTTAGAATTTTTTTCTATAAAATGCCTATAATAGCCAGCATACCCAATAAAATTGTGTACCTGTGTCAGTGTCTTAGGTGTAGGAAATTTTAATATTACCTCTACCTTAGTAGGATCAACTCAAAGTCCTGCAGCTGAAAGCAGGTGTCCCAACAATATTCCTTCTTTCATCATCATATGGAATTTCAATGTACCAAGAGAAACATGTGTTTTATTACATCTTTTAAGTACTTTCTCTACGTTTTTCAGAGCTTCTCCAAAATAATTCCCATATGGGGTGAATTCGTCCATGTAGATTTCAACACTATCATTGACTAGATCAGAAAAAATCCTAATATTGTCTGTTGAAAGTTAGCGGGTGTGTTACAGAGACCAGATGGGAGGACTCCATAGGAAAAGGTTTCCCAAGGGCATGTGAAGGTAATTTTATCTTAATCCTTGAGAGCTATATGTATCTAATTGTATCTGCTAAATCCATACAAAAATGAGAAAAACTTCTTTCTCCCTAATGTATCAAGGACCTTGTCAATAAAGGATAAGGGAAAATGATCTTTTTGATTTTCTTTATTTAATTCCATGTAATCAGCAAAAATACGCCACTTGTCATTCTTCTAAGGAACAATGATGAGTGGGGAAACCCATTGACTATTTGATATTGGATAAATAAAACCCACATCTAATAGCTTTTGTAGTTCATCTTTTACAATGTTTTTTAAGGGAGGATTCATTCTTCTCTACGGTTGCCTAATAGGTTGACATTCTTCTTTACTGTATATGTGATGAGTACATAAATGAACAAGGATTCCTTTCATATCTGTATACTCCCAAGAAAAGGATTCTTTATGTTCCTAAAGGACCTTCAGTAACTATTTAGATTGGGAGGGTGAAAGGTTAGGATTAATATTCATCGTTTTCCCTGGTTTGATTTCTACATGAATACTGTTACGGGGTACAATTATAGGGATGTTTTCGACTTCTGTTTCTAGTTCAATATCTTCCTAAATATTGCAACTCATGACAAATTCTAATA
This sequence comes from Pinus taeda, assembly GCA_000404065.3. Taxonomy (NCBI): domain Eukaryota; kingdom Viridiplantae; phylum Streptophyta; class Pinopsida; order Pinales; family Pinaceae; genus Pinus; species Pinus taeda. Next base: position 44,233 of record APFE030987989.1, read on the forward strand.
GATGGCGAGCTGAATTAGAAACAGAGTTAGTACTACTAAGAAAAGTGTTAATGGAATCATCCTCCATTTCGTCCTTAAAACGGAGAGCCTTACTAATGGTAAGGATAGGTCTAACTTCTTCATTCTTAGGTTCAGGCTCTTTCATAGGTAGGGGTTTTTGTATTAATTTAAATCCTAGTTTATCTAATGAGCTTGGTTCTGCAGGGGGGTAGAGGATAAGATTCTTCGTAATTTCCAATTGGATGTTACCATATTTCCAAACCGACACCCAATGTAAGCATATGAAGTTGCAAGCTATGGCCTTCCTAAAATCAAAGGATTTACACCAACTGGGGATTGGGTGTGTAAAACCAAAAGGTCAACAGGGTACTGCCATGAGTCTACTTAATGGTTATGTCTTCCAGCTTCCCTATCAGTCTTATAGTAGACTGATCTTCCAATTCTAGGATGGTGGGAATTGGTTTAAGGTTTCAAAGGCCCAAGGTAATCACAGTTGCAAAAGTTATAACATTAATTGTTGCCCCCAAGTCTACTAGCACATTTGGGATATCAACCCCATTAATTTGTATTGTCAGAATCAGGTTCCCTAGATCCCCTTATTTCACAAGTATAGGTTTCCCCAACATTATATGTCATAGTTTTCCCATAACGTGAATAGTGAGTGGATCCTTAGGTTTTCTTCTGGGTTTCTTAGAGAGATATTCTTTAATTGTTTTGGAATAAATAGGTACATCCTTCATAGCCTGAAGTAATGGAGTTTTGACAAATAAATTTTACAGTTCCCCTAAAAATTCCAATTCAGGACAAGGACTATATTTTCTCAAGGATAACCTCTCAGGATAAGGTGGACTAGTCTAACATACTCTAGTAACAACTGTTTGCAAAGGGGTTTGTTGTTTCATAGGAATTCATATTGACTCGTTCCCAGTTGTTCTAGTAGAGTCTCTAGGTTTTGGTTGTAAGACTTCATCATCATTATGTTCAACAATTATTGGTGAAGTTTGAGTATTTAGCACCCAACGAGATCAAAGATTTAATTAATTACATTCCGCAGTGGCAATATTATATGCATGGAGGTTGAGTGTCTCAACTTGTTAAGCCCCTCTATTGTTTGGATTTAGATTGGATTGAATAGGCAGTTGTGGATAAAGAGGAGGATTAATAGTGGATGCATTAGAATGTAGTTGTAGTTGTTGTTGTGGAATAGGCTGGGAGAATTACCCTGAAGGAGGAGGAGGTCCATGCCAATTCTAGGACCATGAAGGGTTTCGACCAGATTGAGGGTACCATGGTTGCCAGGGCATTGTATATTCATAGGATTATGGCCATGAAGGTGAAAAAGGTACAGAATGAGGCCCAAATTTCAAATTATTGAAATAATGAGAAGTGTCTTGAGGCATACCTTGATTCATGTTTTGTGGCCTTGGTTGTCATGGTTTCCTTGATCCCATCAAATATAGCTGATCTACTTCTTCATTTGTTCCCTGAAAAACTGCCTTTAGCCCAGGAAATATGGACAAGTGCTAGGAGAATGACCCTATTCTCATATCACACAAGTCTCAATAGAATTGAATGGGCATTCCTTCAATGTGTGCTTCTTCCTTCATTGAGGGAAGAAAATAGACATAGCCTTCTCTGTTTCCATCTATATTTTTTTCACCTATAAAACATCTAGCTATGATGACAGTGTGCTCATGATATTATCTCTCAAGTTGTCTAGCAAGTTCCCAATTTTTTATTATGTAACTCCACAGCTAGATATCTTGAGAGTTCAAATTCCCTGCCTATGCCTTGTATCTCCTCGTGAAAACCTAATGTACAATTCATAGATGGTGTCATATTATTATTTTGATATATCTCCCTTTCCTACTACCTTCAACGGTTCTTGTTGGTGTCCCAAATTGCCCTATTTTTACCCCATTTCTATAAACATTAACCTCTGTTTTATCTCAACTTAAGCCTCTCTTTCCTACACTAGTCCAATATAAATACCTATTCCTGCATATGCTTCATATTTTACATTAATATTTATTAAAGTGCTTTATTAATCATTTTTACATAGATTTCATACCTATTAAGTACCTCTTGTAACTCATGGTAATTTCCTAGAAGTAATTGAGGAACTTAGTGTTAATTATGAGTTAGTATGATTAGTGCAGGTACATTCCTGCACCGCCATGATGATTGGTCTGAGATTTCTGTGAGCTAAATCTTTCCACGAGGACATTTTGATCCATAACTCTGAGTTCGATTGCTGATCAACTGAGGACGAATATCGATGGCACACAATCAGGGATGCTTGCCAAGGATGGTCTATGGCCAACGAAGTACATGTTCCATTATAACTGTTAGCCAATTTTGTAATGTTCGATTGTTATTCTGTTCGGATGAAAGGCCTGAATAAGAAAATCATTGTAATTAGTGAAGACGGCTAAGGCCGAAAGGATGTATAAAATATAGATTGTAGGTAGAACTAGTTAGTGATCCTTAGACTGTTTCATTTTTCTATGTAATTTGGTATCGCCCTCGGCTTTGGGGCTAGACTCACATTACTATGTACATTTGTTGATCAAGTAATACAAGACTCATGCATTGTGTTTAATTTATCTTTGATGTGTACTTGAGTGCAAAATATGTTCGTTTCTTAAAAGGGAAACGAGTTGGTTGGTTAGGGCCAAACCAACCTAGCTCATTTACCCTTGTACTTTTGTTATTTGGAAAGATTGTGTGGATATTTCCCTTTGCAGTTGTGTGGTGTGAACAACTTTATGTTTATTTCTGAAGTTCTGATTTAAATCTATTTTGGAGTTAAGTGTTAAATGGATTTGTGGCTTGGGAGTTAATTGAGTTATTTCTTTTCTGTAATTTCTTTCTTGCATTTTCTCATAGTTCTTATCTCAATTTTCTTCCACTTGGATCGTGCAGGAAGACCTTTTCCTATACAATGCATGTTATTTCCTGCACTCTGGTTCAGCCATTTATTTTACAGCAAACATTGCATTTCTTTCCCTCATTATCATTTCAATTATTCTTGCGAGCAAATGGGTTGCTAATTCCAATAATTATCTTCATCATTAAAAGTATATTTCTAAAGGATCTGAGGACAATTACACAAATTTATCATAGACACGTTATACTTGCATTTCATGCTTTATGACCAAGGAACATAAACACTTTGAGTGGATTGCCGAAGTTAGATGATGCATGTAAGATCACTTAAACTACTGCTTTGATTACTTTGAGTTGCTTTCATTTCATGAATTTTACCTCCTTTGCAAGATTTAACCAATTAAGCATTTTTTTCCATAGATAATTTATCTTAGAATTTTGTTTGCAATTGAAATTCTTTTTTTCAGCACATCTTTCAATCTTTTTGGAAGTAAATTAGAAACTTGGTGAAGGAAACTTTGCCTCGATGCAAGAGTTGGTCTCTTGTCATAGAAACAGAGTGCTCTAAGCCCTGAGGCTTAGAGAACCTCTACAAACACATAAATCTTTAGTAAGGGAGGTAAAATATACTTTTACACAGAGGCATTGTACTTGGACTAGTGCAAGCACATTACAATAGTACAAGAACAGGTTTTTTGTGTAGAAGGAAGATCAAGAGGAAAACAGATCTTTGCAAGGGCCCACTTGTCAGACTATTAGCCATCTATCTGAAGATAAACATAGCATTTCCTTCCAGCATTTAAGATTTCTTCAATTGTGTGAAAGCTCCTTTACTTGATTTACTTGCAAATTGTTCTTTTATATTCGAGCACTAGATTTACTTTGATGTCAATTGCCTTTAAAGATTGTTTTCTGTCTGATTCTGCAAACATTTCCTTTAAGAAGTAGGATTAAGAATAGGAAAAGTTCATACAACTTCTAGCATTTCCTGTGCTTCGTCTATAAGTTTATGAAATCCTCGGGTTGACAATTAAGTGTTAAGGAGTTTGTTGAAGTGCAATTCCTTCACCCAACAGTTCTAAATATTCCTCCTTTAGTGCCCAGAGAAAGATTATATTCAAGATGTTCTTATATAGATCATTATGGCCTTATCTCTCTAAACTATATTGAAAATGTTCTGAAAATTCCTCCATGTTCTCATCCTCTTTCTGCATAATCTTAACAATTTCTTCCTTCACATCTAGGGATTTGCAGTAATATTGATACTTTTCAAGGAAAATGGTCTTCATATCATCCCATGTAGTAATGGATTTCCCCCCAAACCCCTAAACCATCTCAAATTTCCCTTCAAAGTAGCAGGGAATATCTTCAATTTCTGGGCATCTGAAATATAGTCATACCCCCGATAGACAACATCAAATTCAAAAAGGAAAGTGTCTAGATATTCAAAAGAAAGACCTTGGAAATTAGGTAATGTTGTCAAAGGAATTGGCTTCATAGACGCATCACCTCTGATATCTCCAATTGGGATTTCAATTGAAGAAGTTGCAGGAGCCATGAATATCTTCCAATATTCACTTGGAATCTCAACGGGTTCTAGCTTTGGTTAGTCTATAACAGGAAGCTGAGGTTGTTTAACAACACTTCCCTAATCAAATGGTGTATATAATTCCCTCAAGTCTTCTTCTTCTGAACTTATGATATCCAATTCCTCAGATCCTTTGCTTGCTACTTCTTCTTCCCCGAATTGCACTTCTACTATTTGGGGAGGTTCTGGTTGTGAAACTGACTACCCTCCAGATCTTGTATGAGATCTCACCCTAATAGTATCTCACAACGATGCTCTTGACTCAGGTTTTGAAATGATCTCTTGGATGTAGGTAATTCTATCTAGATCTCTCCCTCTTCTTTTTGGGGGTCTTCCTTTTCCCCTTTTATTTGTGTATCTATTTCGAACCAACTACAATTAGGGTTCATCATTTTGAATGGGCATGCTTGCAGGTTTCTAAGTTGAAAGAAGATCTGGCATTTCTTAAAAGGTGCAGATATTCCACCACTATTCTGGTTTTCGTTCAGATCAATCACTGCCTCCACACTCCTCAGAACCATTGAGTCTTCCTGAAGGTGAGCTTAGCATTATTAAGATCTGAGATTAACAGAATTCGAAAAACCCTAGATCTGCTCTTTAGGGATTTGCTTGATTTGCATTTGGAGCTGTCTGGCATGTTTTCTTCCTCCCTATGGGCGAGAGTTGATGCTTCTTCAGCTCTAAAATGTCTGTGCATGGAGGATTGATGGAGGCTGAAGCTGGCTTCTAAGTTTCAGAGATTGGCTCAAAAGTTGTTACCTGTCTAGAAAATTGGGTCATTGGATATTCTGCCCTATCTATTTAATGTGCAATGCGAGATCTACTCACTCAACTTGTCCTGACGATAAACCACACTGGTTGGTTCGAAATGCGTCGACAAAAGTATCTCTATGTGATTTTTGCCGAAGAATCTTTTCAAAAATTGATATGGATCACAGAAGCCTAAATTCAAAGTTATGTTCAATTTAGGGTTTTTTGTGACCTAGAAGGCAACCCCTTAGTTTATATGAGGGAATTGTATTGCAGATGATGATTATTATTCTAAGCTAGAAATAGAGAGGAGACTATGTGAGAGTGAAGAGGAAATTATAATGGATCTACTGTAGGTTGTATCTCTTCATTTTGTTGGATAATATACAATGAAGGATTGGTTGTTTCTTTTTGGACGTAGCCCAAATTGGGTGAAACATGTATATTTGTGTCTCTCTTGTTCAATGTGTTTCTGTATTTTTTTTCCACAATATTTTGTGTAGTTCATTGCCCCGTTCATTAATTTTCTAACAGGTTAAAACCCAATGCTTCTTTAGAAATATAAATATAATTCAAGTTATTGAAATCCATTAACTACTTTCCTCCATAATGTTTAGAAAAGACTCATTAAGAATATTATCAATTACCATATAGCCATTTCTTATAGAAGTACCCTTAATTAAACAATGATGTAATATTAGTAGTGTTAAGGGGCAACCTTACCTTCTATTGTCCCATCATTCCTCGCACCTACTTAGACTATGTGCTCTCATCATGTCACTTCATCACAACCAACATTATTTATTGTAGCACACAATTCATAATCCTAAGTTAAAGATATATTTATTATGTAATACCATGGACCATCAATGGAAGATACTCCAAACCACCACTATTAACCTGACAATCTTGACTCTTTCACCCTGTTAAATTTTTTGAATAAAAATGATTGTCACATTACTTATTTACTTAAATGTTTTCTACATGCTCTTCATGTTTTTCCTATGTCATATTATAATAATTTCAATGATTTGTGTCCTTCTTATACCATATTATAATAATAGTAGTTATTATCACCATTGATGTTGAGAAGTTGTAAAGGAATTCATAATTACATTTATTTTCACCATATGTCTACTAGTTGCAAAAGAATTTCAAAATATGTTAAAAGTCTCACATAGTAAAATATTAAGCACTATAAACTTTCTATATTTCTCTAATTTTAATAAAAACCATTCATTGCTCTATTGATTTGGAGTTAAATAAATTTTAAAAAGTGTTTTTAAGCTATAATTTCTTAAGTGTGTATGTACACACATATCATCAGTGACTTTTGTTGTGAGTCATTGTTCACATAAAAGGAAACTACTATGTAGCAATATTGCATATTAGACTTATTTAGATATTAAGTTATATTCCTATGATAATTATTAATTAATATTAAGGTATAATTATAATATAGATATAAAAATAAGCAATTATTAATTTATATTATTACAATACAGTATTATAGGAGTATTATTATGTACTATTACAATTTAATAGATTTAATTAATAGCTCCTCATATCAATTTATTTAAACCTTGATTATTTATTTATGAATATTATATAGTATTACTTTTTCATTTTTAAAACATTATTATTCCTTTTTATCCATTATGTTTTCCTTTCTTCCATTGATTATTATTTTATCTTACTTTTCCTAGGGTTTTTCCTTATTGTCTTATTTACCTTTTCTCTTAGTCAACTTATTTTAGGTTTTTCCCTCACTTCTCTACTCACATACATACATATATATAGATATAAATCAACCCTCATTTTTAACTCTTTCCTCATCAAGTGATCCTATAGATGAATCTTGATGTAGATTCAAGATGTCAATCCAAAAGACATTAGAAGTTGTTGGTCATCCTCTAATCATAACTCCAATTATTCATCAAGTATTAATGATATGGAATCATACACTGAATTAAAAATAATAGTTTTCATTAAATATGAATCACAATAAGAAGAAGAAGCAGGGAGTGATACTAAAAGCATGAATTTTCTTTTATAATTGCAAAAGAAAATTATCATGAATGTATGGAAGAGCATCAAATATAGAATGATCTTTCCAATCATATCATCATATCTTGTGAAGAAATATACAACAACAAACACATAACAAGACTTCATATGATAAAGAAGTTACCTTTCATATTCCCAACTATTCTAGACAAATCCACTTCTACAGTGTAGGATTCTTTTAGGGAGTTTCTAGTTCACCTATTTTAGTTCAACATTGTAATGATAAGTGTCAACATTCTTATGGAGTTGGTCACATGGAAAATTATTGTTTTGGTATCCATCCTTGTCTTCATTGAGGAAGAAAAATTATCATTCAAATAAATGTGAAAAGACATGGCTACAAAATAAATAACTCGTTATGGTTGGATGAGTTATTGGAAATGGAACTTGAATAAATCAATATTTTTCATAAGTCTTACCATCTAGTTTAGACATAGGTAAAGACAAATTTCCATAACAAAGATAAAAGTGGATGGGTTTCAATCATTTGTTACATATTATACTTTTGGTCATGACTAGGGCCTAATTCTACATGTCTTTTAAATTGAAAAATGATTCAAAGAGAAAATTGTTCCATTTTAAATTAAATTTACTCCAAATGGTATTCCCTTGTACCTTAACGTTGGAGTACAAGAATGAAAAGATAAAGGTACTATCTTACACTTCAAAGTGGGAGTGTGTTAGTAAAGACAAAATAGACCTCTCCAACACCTTCAAAGGGGGTGCATATTGTGAAAATGGTTATGGTCAACCAAAACCACCAAATACAATGATGAAAGAGTTATTAAAGAAGAGCCCAATGCTCAAGCTTGGGTCCATTTCACATACTTCTCACTTTGCACTTGACATCGAGGAATATCAATGATGGTAGTTAGGCTTTAAGTTTCAATGATATCTCAACAAAATTCAAAATTCTCTCATTCAACTATTCATTGGGGTGTTGTTCAACACCTAATTGAGTCTAAATGCATAAAGTGCTATGGTGACCTTATATGTTTAGTCATAGAAAAATGGGGATTTCTTCACAAATTAACAAGGGGCATGTTCAAATATGATAGTTTATTACTTCCAAAATTTCTACTCTCTTTCAAAGTTCATTCCAGATGAACCATTCAACATCCATATTAGTGGTTTTTTAGGCATATCTTCATCGTAAGTCAATTCAAAAGTTTCATATTGAAAATTGAAGATGACACCAATTTAGACACTTTTTCATATCGAATTACTCATATAATTATTCAAACTTATTATTGATGGGGGGAGGGGTTGGGGAGAGAATGTTAGACTGAGAGTCCTTAAACAAACAAAAATTTTAGGATAATCTCCTTTTGTTTTTTCATACTTATTTATTGATCTGATATCATCATTATCCATAAATGAGTTGTTAGTGAGATCTAAGTGCAGAGCTACTCGAATACATGTACTATAAATAGTATCATTCTATGAATGCATGTGTTGAGATGGATTAAATTATTTTCTATCAATTCTTGCCTTGTGTTATGCTTGTTATATTTCTTATCAAAGTGGCCCTTTGCATACCACTTTCATATTTTGTAAGTGATTGTTCTAAATTACTCAATTATGATCGTAAGATGCATATGTTGGCTCAAGAAGTAAATCATTATTGGTATATTTTATTCACAAATATACATCTTTTAACAAAACCATAAGCCTCTTAATTTTTTATAGGAAAAAATAGGTTAAATAAGGCATGTTATGTGAAGCATAAAACTTATTTGTAGCAATGTCACATCATAATTAAGTATTAAACATGAAGCAAACATAATATTTCAAATATACTACAATGAAAAATACGATGGATTAATAATTTTTATATAGAGTTTCAAAAAAATTATGAACAACATCCTGTTAGTTTCAGTATATGCATACTTCCATCAGGGATCAAATATGTTCTTTGCATTTTCATTTTAGGTGTCTCATACTGAATTTTTGATCATTCCACTAGGTCATGCCAAAATGGTCCACTGATGGTTGTCTTCTTTTCAGAAAATCAAATTTTCTCTCATGAGGTACATTTGCTGACCCATCTCATGTTGCATCCAGTTATGGTTTCAATTGTGTTGTTTTTAGAGTCAAGGCAATTATGTTTCCATCAGGTCTTAGGGTCCATTTCCAAGGTCTTTAACATAGTTTCAGTGTAAAAAAGGGAAGCAAGAGTAGGAGGAAGACCAATAAACAAATAGTGATTGGTAGCAAGTCATGGTTATTGTACAAATTTCTTATTTCATTGATGTAATTTTCATCTCAAAAACATGTTTTTGAGGTGAAAACAAAGTAGCTTGTTTATATTTTCTGATGTAATTCAAGTCATTTTATGTAATAATTGTTCCCATAAGCCGCCCAAGCATTTCTCCTTGCTACAAGAAATGATCCATTGAAGAAATCTGCTCAATCAAAGCATCATCCACCTGAAAAGAGACAAAGAAAGAGAAGCATTAGATAGAGATTTGAAAATGAAATAAAAGTTCCAAACAAACATTATAAAGTGGGTTTTTTCTAAAGAAAAATCAAAATCATCCTCTATATAAAATTTCAAAAGCATTTTTTCAAACTTCATTAGTTCTTTTGCACCCTAAGCTCTCCTTGGCAAAGAGGAGATTGAGTGAAGGTTAAAATAAATTATGAGGGCACGTTTGTTGAGGGCGCTGTGCTCTGGGTGGAGTCATTGCACACCTGAGTAGTGAGGGGCGTGTTTTCCCATCTGAACCAGAGTAAAATTCAACGGCATTGCACGCCTATGCGGTGAAGGGTGCACTTGCTGAGGACGCTGCGCATTGGCACTTGGTGCTACGCGTTTGGCCAAAGGAGCCTATCAAACCCTACGAGTGCCAAAGCACCACTTCCTTCATTTTCTCAAGCCAAAAAAGCTTCAACTACCTACATACAACAAGTAAGTGGCCCAGTATCTCTTTTTCTCCATCAATTAAGCAAATTGGCACGCTAAATTTTGAAACCCTAGCAAATCTCCCTTGCATGCTTCCAAAATCACCTATTTGATCAAGAGTTACAATACTTCTTAGACTTTGTCACCTTCCAATCACCCTGACTGTATTTCACTCTACCTCCTCAGTATTTCACTCATCTTGGCATATATATTATGTAGGTTTTAACCCCGTACAGAAATTACCTCCATACGAATTCTAAATCACAGGAAAAATAAAAATGCGAGAGCATAACACATAAAACACATATACACAGAGATTTCCCACTGGATCCCAAAACCGGGACTACCAGCTTGATTTTTCATTATGTTCCTTTCAATGTTACAATACATATTTATACATGCTGAATCATCCAATACCACGGACCGAAAACCATCGCGTCCAAACCATGGACCGCCATCGCGTCCAACAAAATGTGCGAAAATTATGCACAAAACCATAGGTGGGTCCACCCAACCTAACATAGGGTCCAAAACCAAAATTTTCCGGGGTGCTGGCCCGGACCCCATAAAGTGGGGTTACGGGTACCCCTCAAACCCCCTATTCACTATGTGGAAAGAATATAACACAACCCAACAATATCCCACTTGTTGTTTTCTTTCCACAGGGGGCCACAGGAGAGCTTAGTCATTTTTCCAGCCCTGAAACACCCATTGTTTCTCTACACCAAGAGAACTTCTCAGAGCTAAC
>APFE030987990.1:0-16056 GCA_000404065.3 Pinus taeda
TGGTTTGGTTTTGGTTTTTATTTTCATTTCATTTAATTCGCATTTCGCTCCATAATACGATAACTTTAAATATTTTGGTTTTTATTTTCATTTTATTTAATTCGCATTTTAAATGAGGTTCACGTATGAAAGGTATCCATACATAATAATCAATATTAAAATATTTATATTTATATTTATATTTATGGAGATTGTTACAATATTATTATGGACTAATTAAAGAATGAATTAATGAACTATAACGGTTTTAGATATGTTTTTTTTAAACTATTAAGGATAAATATTAAACTTTTATTTAAATTAATTTTTAATATAAAATTGGAAAATTAAGATCTATATAATCTTTTTTATTAATTAAATTTTTTATATTATTATTTACATAATAATTATAGATAAGTAAATTAAAATTATAAAAAAACTAATTTTAAGTAAATTAAAATTATAAAATACTCATTTTAATGACACATTTAATCATTGAATTATTTTTTTATCCTCGGACTAGTATTTCTAGGGTTGCTAAATCTAGATTGTTGCAAGAGGCCTGAATTTGTACTGTTGCAATTTCCTTAAGAAGCACAGACTTCATGTTTTCTAATTCTTCTTGGTTCTACTTATGTACATGCACATTCCACTACCTCATTTCCTCCTCTTCTTCCTCCTAGACAACCTCATTCATTTCCATGGCTCTCGCTACCACAAGCTGATTGATCTCAGTTCTCTCCCCCAACCATTTAGCTGCTCCCATCAGTCAGTAACATGGTTTAAAATTTTAGTTTTGATCCATTTACTTACCACCCTTTCATTGCCAGAAATTTGGTTTCCCAGGGTTTGAAAATGGTGTGATGGCACAAAACGCACCAAGGGTTGGCCTGTAATTTGGACCATTTCATTTCCTCCACTCAAAATAGCCACAGGAACCCCTCGTTTCCATTGTTGCTGGCTTTCTGAGGGTTTGTGCAGATCATATTTTCTCTCCAGCTGTCATGAGGGACGACTTTCTCTCCTTTTTTCCATGGATTTCCTACTCATTTTCCTTCTATTCCTTTCTACAGGATTGATAGGTGCTAGGGTTTGGCTGCCTACAGGGTTATCTCGCCTTCTAGAGATTCCACCCTTCCCCACCATGAGAGCTATCTTAGGTTTGGGTTTTCTTTTTCTCAAGAGGCCTTAATTCAATATCCCTCGATGACCAGTAGATCTCCTTGGGGCTAGGGCTTTCTGGCTTGTTCCTCTGGTGCAGTAAGGACACTGCTTCCTTGGTTTGACGTTTCCTATAGACAGGCTACGTCTACCTTCTGATTTCGGCCTCATGGTTTCCTCAAGAGAACTTAGACTCCAATTTCTAGCTACCACGTAAAAGACCGAACAAGAGAATGAGTCTACATACCACCTTTCCCCGCCATTGTTGTAGCCTTTGTCTAATCGCTGCTCCTGTCTACCACCTTTCTTCGTTCCCTCCAATTTCGTGCTCTGCTGCATGCAAATTCCTAATGCCACCTCAGGCCCTCTTTGGTTTATTCCTATCCATCTATCCCTTCTGACCTCCACCTATCTTGTTTCTTTCCCGGCACACTTTCTCAAGTCCTTTTCTTGGGATGTGCCTTGACTGTTCTATGTGCCTTTACTCCTCATAACTCCTACATCCTCCTAGCTACTCCTACCGTATACACTCTGTCCTTCTGCTGCCACTTTCCATCCCTTCTCTGACCATTTGCCTCACTCCACACCTGTCCTCCAGCATCTCATTCCTTAATTGCACCTTTGCTGGCTTCTCGGGATGCAATCCATCCCTGCCCTGCTCTGTCATCTACCCTTTTTGCCATTTACTCTGTTCATTTCTCACGTGTGTCATATCTGTTGTCACCAGCTGTGTACTTTCCCCGCGTCTACCACTTGTCACCGTTATCGATGTCTAGGAGTTTCTACAACTGCTCCTTCTCCTCCGGATAAGGGAGCTCTATTCCTCTGAGGTCCATCGACCTTCCGCTGTTTCCGCTTCCCCAAATAGCTAGCTAGCCTGTCGATCTATTGCTTGTCCACCTTACGAGTGTGGGAATAAGATAGTCTATTTTATTTATCAGTTTCCCCATTTCACTTATTAACCATGTTGTTCTCCAGCTCCTACTAATATTTTCCGCCGGTGTCTTGTTTTGCAGTTGTTTTACCATGTCAACTACCAGTTTCGAATCACCTTCAATTTGAAGGTTTTGGTGCTTTTCCTGAATGGAAATTTCGAGTCATCGTTTTAGCACATGTAACTCCGCTTCATTGTTCGTTGCTTCTCTAGAATCCATAGCAAAAATTCTCAGAGTTTTTCCGCCTTCATTCCTAATTAGCCCCCCTATTCCTGCTTCTCTCTTGTTGCCTTTTGCTGCCCCGTTAAAGTTTAACTTGACAAAGCCTTGTGGCGGATCCCTGTAAGTTCTTGTCTTTTCAACCTCTCTGTTTTGGTTTTTACTTTGGGTTCTGGCTATCATGCTTTTTTTAACTGTAATTGCTGCAGAATTATCTCCACTCTTTGGTTAATCTTCCAATCTTTGTTGTTCCACCTTTCTGTTAAAATTGTTTCACTAATATTTTTTATTGTTTGTTTCCATACATTGGCTGGGGTTCTCTTTTCTTCTTTAAATATCACATTGTTTCTTTCCTTCCAAATATTCCAAAGCATGAACCATACGGACATCATCCATGTGTGGTTTAAGATTTGGTTCTGTTAAGGTTTTCTTGGCAAATTTTCCAAAGTATTTTTTATATTATTGTAGTTTCTGTGACAATTTTCAAAGAGTTGCTACTGATGGTGCAGCTATTTATTAGGTGCTCCATCGCCTCCTCTTGTTCGTGGCATAACGTGCATCATGAGGGTCCCTGCATTCCTTTTTTCTGAATTTGATCCCACGTTATGCCTATCCATGGTGTAAGATCCATAGAAAGAAAGTTACTTTGGGCCAAATCTTGATTTTCTAGATGTTTTAACATTTTTTTGATTATGTCTGTTGATTATTCCCTACCTTTAAATAATAACCTTCTGCTATAGAGAACGTGCCTTTTATTCGGGTTCCCCATCGGAGTATATCCTGCCGTGTTTTTACCGCAACTTTCCTGGATGCCATTTCTCTGTTGTAATCACCCTATCTCGCTGTCTCTGGGGCTGCTACCTAGTCATTATTTTTCTTCCAATTTTACCATTATTCCCCTATGCTTGGTTTCCAGAAGTTTCTAACCAATTCCCCCTCTGTTCAGGAGGTAAATTCATGGATATCTTGGAGGGTTTCTTTATGGAGAAGCTTTTCTCGTTGTTTCCATGATTCCTCCCAGAACTTGGTTGTGTCCCCCTCTCTTACCTCCCAAAAGCTGTAGTTTCTTATCAGTTCCTTATTGTTCCTTGTCAAATTCCATATTGCTGATCCTTTTTCCTCTGTTTTTCTTCTCATCATGTCCTCTGGTTTCTCTGCTACCTCGTATTTCTTCTCCCAAATTTTCTTCCATAGGTCCTGTTCGCCCTGTGTCCACCTCCACCACAATTTTGTGCCCATCACTTGATTGAGTATATAAGGGTCACATAGACCTAAGCCTCCATCTATGATTGGCTTGCTGAGCCATTCCCAAGAGAGTAATACCCATTTTCATGTTTTACTTGTTCCTTGCCATAAAAATTTCTTAAACATGGCTACTAATTTTTGACAAATAGATTTAGGAACAGCTTGGCTAGATATCTAGTATATTGGGATGGATTGCAACACTGCTCTTAGTAGGATTATCTGGCTAGGGGTATTCAGGGATCGGAATGTCCAATTGTCTATCTTTTTCCTTATCTTGCTTATGACAGGTCCCCAATTTGCTACTCTATACTGATACTAATTCAGCATTATGCCAAGGTACTTTGCTAGGAAGCTTCCTACTGGGAATCCCATTGTTCTAGCCATGAATCTTTGGGATGCTACCTGAGTGTTAAAGAAGAATATTTATGATTTCTCATTGTTAATCTCTGTCCCTGAGGCTTTCGTGAACTCTGAGAGAAGTTTTAGGATCTATTGGGCTTCCCTGAGGGTGGTTTGTCTATAGATCATTACATCATCTATGAATTGCTGGTGTGTTATAGGAATTTCATTACCCCAAATTCGCAATCCCTTTATCTTTTCATTGGCTAGGCACACTTTCACCACCCTGGCCAGACCTTCTACTGCTAGAATGAATAGAAACGAGGAGAGGGGTTCTCCCTACCTAAGCTCTCTCGTGGGGTTATAAAGGCTTTCTAGGGGGTTCCATTTAGCATAACTTACATCGCTGAGGTGCTTACCATTGACATTATCCATTTCACCCATCTCTCGTCAAAGCCATAAGCCTTTAGGATACCCCCCAGATAATCCCAACTAAGACAGTCATAAGCCTTTGCCAGATCCAGTTTTATTAGCATGCCTTTGTTTATGGAGTTTTTCAGTGAGTGTATTACCTCTTGAACAACTACTACACCATCCGTTATCTGTCTGCCCTTAGAAAAACCAGTTTGCTCCTGAGCTATGAGGTCAGGCAAGATTGGTTTAAGTCTGTTTCCCATTGTTGTAGTCAATATTTTGTATACTACATTACATAGAGATATTGGTCTGAAGCCCTGCGGTTCTCCCGAATTATTCATTTTTGGGATTAGAGCATGGAAGGTGGCATTTAAGGCCAGATGCATGTGCTTCATACATCTTGATTCTTCCACAAGTTCCACAAGGTCCTGGCTCATGAAACTCCAGGAGGCTTGGTAAAATTCTATAGTAAATTCATCTCGCCCGGGGCCTTGTTCTTTGCCATTTTGTTTACCACTTCCTCCACTTCTTCTTTCGTGATCACCCTGAGTAGAGCCAGATTTTGATCTATGCTCACTTTTTTAGGAATATATTGGCACACATTAGTAATTTCCTCCTCCCTTCATATATTAGGTTCTGTTAATATCCCTTTGAAGTAATCTAGCAATAACTTCTCCATTTCTTCTTGTTGAAGTACCATGTTCCCTTGATTGTCTTCTAGTAAAAAGATTCTATTATGTTGTTTGTGGTTCAACATTGCTTTCTGAAAGAATTTTGAAATTCCCCCCCCCTTCTTGCAACCATTCAACTCATGATTTTTGTTTCCAAAGAATTTCTTCCTACTTTCTTCTTTCTTTGATTTGGTTAATCACCCTCCCTTCCTCCTCTGCCAACTCCTCACTTCTTCCTCCCTCTATGATTTGTTGTTGGATTCCTTCCATTCTTATCTATAGTTTTTCTTTCTCTTTTTAAATGTTACCAAATTTCTCTTTGTTCCATTTCTTTATTTTTCCTTTTAGGTCTTTTAGTCTAATTTGGAACGTATGCATTTTGTTCCTACCTTCCATGCCAATTTTACTCTCCCGCCACTACATTTTCATTTTATTTATGAATTTTGGATCTCTTACCCAAAAGGCCTCGAACTAGAAGGGTCTTTTTTATTCTAAGGGTTCATAGCAATCTCCAGTTTAATAGGCCTGTGGTATAACCCTATATATGGGAGAATGGAAGCTTCATAGAAGATGTCATTTCCTATTAATTATTCAGAGGCTAGAAATTTGTTTAGTATTGACGTGATTTGTTTGTTCCCACCTCTTCTGTTATTCTAGGTAAATTTTCCATTTATAGTTGGAATCTCCACCAACCTTAATTTCATTTACAGATCTTGGAATCTCTCCATCTTCGGCTCTTCCCTCTGTATTCTTCCTTTCTTCTCTTGTTTGGAGGTTTTCATATTGAAGTCTCCTACAATGATCCACATCTATTCCTGATGCATATTCCCAAGATTTTGCATATGAGTGAGGAATAAACCTCGATCTACTAGGGTGTGGGGCCCATAGACTACTGAAACTAAGAACCATTCACTTTTCCCTATGAGTCTAAACTTCCCTGTAAGGATTCTGGGCATTCCTATCCACTAGTCTGTTATAACTTCTGTTGGATTCCAGATGACTGCTATCCCTCCTGCACTTCTTTTAGCATCTATGGTTACTTGCCCATATCTAGATTTAATTTTATTTAAAATTTCCTACACCTTTTCTCTGAGATTTTGGTTTCCTGGAGCAGCATAATCTGTGGTTTGTCTTTTCTCATTGGTTCCGCTAGATGTCTCTACTTTCCTTACTATTAAGACCTCGTATATTCTAGGATGTCATTATCATTGAGGGGTTTGATTGAGGGTTTGGAACACCACCGAAATGAGAATAAATCTCCCCGTGTTCACTAACATTTCCCCCATTATTTGGATGGAATATTTAATGTTTTTTTGTCCTCATTTTTTTCCCTCCTTTTACTTGTCCTTGCTGGTCTGGTTGACTGTCCTTCTAATTCTCTTAATGTTCTTTAGTTGTTGTTTTTCCTTTTTCCTATTTGGCTTGATATTACTGGAATGTTTCTGCATAGAGTCTTTTCTGATCCTCGGGGATAAATTTCTCATCCAAGCTTCTCCATTCATTTAATAACTTTCTCAGGACTTCTTCTTCTATACTTAGGTCTTCCCCCCTATTTATCTCCATTTCTGTCTCCATGTTTTCTATCTGTTCTTCCTGTTCTTTACCTTTTTCTAGAATATCACTCGGTGCCTTTCTTTTAGTATGGGTCCTTTTGCCATTGGAGGTTGTGTCTTTCTCTTTGTCTTCTTGGTATTCCATGGTTTGATCCTCATCTTCCTCTTCTTCTTGGAGGATTTCGAAGCTATTTGATTCTCCTGGGTTTGTTTGTTGTACCTTTGTTCCTTCATTTTAGTTTTCTTGTGTTGGTCTTCTTCTGCTCTTCTTCCATTGTTATGGGACATTCTTTGAACAAGTGTCCATATTCGTGACATCTGTGGCATCTAAAAGGTATATGTTCATAATCCAGGGTTTGCTACCAAACTTCTTTGTGGTACTCTAAATCCACTATATCTGGAATCGGGTTAGCAATTTTCATGTATACACATATCCTAACATACGAAGTGTACCTTCCCTTTTTCATTGTTTCTGCTATTTTCACAAATCTCCCTATCGTGTTTCCTATCCCTTCCAAAATTTCCGGGTCACAGAATAGACCAACATTATAGTAAAAATAAGGACCATTCTCAAACACTCTTTCTTTGTCTTCCAGGTTAGAGGAGATTACCATAAAGAAGCCTTTTTCTCCCAGCTTCAGATTGATGTGTCCTAGGGGCTTCCATTTTTGTTGAATCCATCTAGTGAGGTCTTTTTTGGATGACCAGATTCCAACGAACTTACAGATCATGGCATGATCCTTCATGTAGCTTCTGTACCTTTCAAGTTTATTTGGCGGGATTACGAACAATGGTTTCTCCTCCACACATGGTAGACATTTTCCCCTTCTGCTTGCCTGCTAGGTCGCACCTAGGATAGGACCTGCGTTGTGCTTCTCTATTGCCAGCTAACTGTTTTGTCCTTCACCTGCCGTGGCGTCTCGGTAGGAGGGGAGATCTCCCCACTTGACCTCTTCCATCATGTTCTTTGCTCTCGGTTTCCCCACTTGTCTTTTGTTGTTACTCTCTGGTTTCCACACCATTAACTTTCTTGGTTTATCCCCGCCATTTTACCTCATTGTCGCCATTAGGTTTTAGTTGTAGAGCTAAATGGTTGCTATATTAACCTGAATTGATTCGCATACCTATTAAATTTTTATATTATTATTTACATATTAATTATAGATAAGTAAATTAAAATTATAAAAAACTCATTTTAAGTAAATTAAATTTATAAAAAACTCATTTTAATGACATATTTAATCATTGAATTATTTTTTTATCCTTGGACTAGTACTTCTAGTGTTGCGAGATCTAGGACACCTCCAAATTGGCGTGACATCAAACAATTCCTATAAATTGTTTTCACCATATCCCATAGTTATATAATAGTTCCCTATCATCATTTATTAACTTCATAATAGTTCCCTACCATCAATTCTTAACTTCATAGTTTCTCTCAGAAAGTGACAAAAACATTTTAATAGAAAATGCTTTAATAAGTGACAAAATTATTTTAATAGATATCGGCACAGCCTAATAAACTTGTTATCCAATCTACTCTCATCTCATCTACCGATCCTTCTCGTCTAGATTTCCCATGTAAATTATAATTACCTGTAGAAATTAGAATGGGTTTATTAGGTAACTGAAAGTAAATTCATGGAAGTGACTAGAATTTTATCCATAATTGAAAAGTTAGAGGTTGTTCGTGGAAATAAATCTGAATAAACATAGCGACATCAAACCTTTCTCAAGTAGGAGAGGTGTCCAATGCATTAATCGGGTCATCTATAAGGAGGCTACATGTGTATTCCCATGAAAAAATAAATGTGGTCACTTTTTCACAAAGTGCTTTAATATCTTCGAGCATCCTTCTCGATTCTATGGTAGTCAGTTTGTGCCAGTAAAACCTAATGAGTATCTTTGAGTGAGATTCATAAAATATGGCACTAAGTCTCCAAGTGGTTCACTGCCTTGCACATAAGGACTATTTTATTAAGGCTTTTGATATTATATGATAAAAATATTATAATTTTCTTTTGAAAAACAAAATTGTATTTTGGAAAAATTATGTTCCTTAGCTTTTTGCTCTCGGCCTTTTTCCAAAAATATGTTGGGCTTAGTATTAGGACTGAGCGTCATCTCTAAGTCACAAGTCTAATATCATATTTATCAATTGATGATCAAAGTAGGTTGATTGATCCATGCCAACTCACTCACAAGGCATTGATAAGTGGAGCCACCGAGGAATGTTCTTACATCATGTGGGATGTCTGAAAGATATAAATTATTTTATCTTTGGTAGAATTTTTTTTATGAAGGCATACAAATTTATAAATGGATTAGGGCATTGGGGCATGAGTGCGAACAAATGGTATTTGAATAAGAGTAGACTATGTTGAATGGTAGTGCATAATTACATTCCGGAAAAATTGAGAATCTATATAATAGCTACAATGGGACCCACTTGTTTTAAACTTTATAGAGAGCCAAAGACATTAGAGAAACCTCTCTATTTCCTTATGTTATGGTGTTTCTACTATTATAAATGGAATATTTCTTACATTTCTTTATGACGATTAAATATTAGAATCTATATAATAGCTATAGTGAGACCCACTTGTTTTAAAGTTCATAGTGAAACAAAGACATTAGAGAAATCTCTCTACTTCCTTATATTATGGTGTTGCTACTATTATAAATGGAAGATTTCTCATATGAGGATTAGATATTAGATGGAGAGTCACCTTGTTGGCTTCTCATTTAACTACAAAATATATTGGCATATGATACATGATGGTGACATGGCACAAGTGGATCTCACGTTCTTGTGCGAGAATGAAATGATTATAATAACTAAATGTGCTTAATTATTATTAAATATGCTTAGTTAGTATTCAATGGTACCTCCATACTCATGGTGATTGTTTGAGAGAGTGGCTCTCTCACTATAAAACTTTTCTTGTGCTAATGGCATCGCATTACTTCAAATGATTTCTACTACATTTTTCATAAATTCAAACATGATCTTGTTTTGGATAGTGGAAGGAAGAAGAAAATGGGAAACCATTTAATGGAGGTTATTCTGAAGGAGGTATCATTTCTTTTTACATTGAAATCTGGATTCCAGGGTGAGAAAAATTAACACAAGGGTTGTTGATCAATTAGCCCATTCTTGCAACTATGATTCTGCTTCTAGAAATCATGTTGTGCCACACATTCTTGATCCAAAAAATTTATCAAGTGGCATAGGGGTATTCAAGTGATAATGGCCATCTCGAATAAAGATTTCGATTTTGGGTTGTGTAATGTTGCAAATCATTTTCAACTATCCAATTGACTTTATTTAGTAGTTTTTCTCAAGCTTTGCATCCATGAAAAGTGATCATATTCTTGAAGCTACAAAATACCCTGGTGATAGTTAATTAATCGAAGCTTTCCATTACGTTATTAATGTATGACTTAAACCCTATGATGAATTGGTGTAGAAACCATTTAACTTATTTTCTATGTCAAAGTGCTTTGTAGAAGCTAAGAACGATGAGGACCCCAAGCCAAAGCCAAAATATCCTCTTGATCTCCTACGAACCAGTAAAATGATTCTCAATGACTAGAGGAGGATTTATTCCAACATAAAGACTAAATTTCGAGAGGTTTATATTCAAGGGTTCTGGGATATGTATGATCCAGAAGAATTTTCCTTGTGGTTTTGTGAGTAAAAATACAACGATGAAAATGCAGTTTCATTTGTCACATTGAAAAAAGTCACAATATTCTTGAAATGAAGGAATTGTTAGCATACATAAGGCAGTATGGGCAGGAAAATGCACATTATTCTGATATCTAAGTCAATAAAATGAAATTCAAAACAATTTTAAATGATGGGATGGGTTCTCAACACTCCTGCAAGTCGATAAAACAATCAACCATTCAAAACAACCAGTGTTTCATCTAACAGTATCCAATGGAACACTACTTAAAGGAATTTAGTGGCTTATTTGATGTTGAGATGCAGTTTTCTCAAACTACCCTTCAAAGAGATCGATGACTAGGATTTGTTGCCACACCACCATCCTCATATCTAGAAACAACTAGGGGTGCCCCAAAGGGCAGTTTATAGTTTTCGATGACTTCACATATGGTTTTGAACACATGTATACCAACACTTGGGACCCTCACTTCTACTGTTGTGAGAACTAGGACACCTCCAACTTGGCTTTAGGTGGCATCAAATAATAGCCATGAACCCCAACATTTTTAGTGCTTGCTTCAAAATTATTACTTATATTATAATTGTGTTGAATCTCGTAATGTTTATAATAGCGTTGATGTTTGCACCCTTACAAAATGTATACATATGATGTGTATTGATATTTTATGCTTGAATAGAACAAAGAGATGGAACTAGCATGGGCATGATCAACATGTTAAACACCTCACTATGCCTACCACCATTCACTCCCAATTAGTTTTCCATTTAGATTACAAACAATTTTTCTGATTTTTTTAGATTTGTACTCTGTATGATATAAATAATAGACATCATTAGTGCACATATGAGCTATGTAGGTGTCAATTGTACTTACATACCTTTCCTATAAAGTATTGTATTATTATAATATTATTCTTATGGATATGTAAGATGTTTGTAATGAAATTTAATGCTAATGTTAATGATTAATTATTAATCTTGATGTTAAAATAAGGAATTAAGTCTATTTTAGGGTTAATTTTAATTTATTTTTATGAGTTTTGAAATATAATGCTAATGAGTAAAAGATAAATGTAAGGGTAATCATTGAATAGAATAACCACATTAAAATTCTAGTGTTAAATGCTAATGTTATTTGGCAAATAATATAATTCATATTAAAGGTGAATAATTAGTGAATAAGGAATGAAGAATTTGATTTCATATAATTAGGAACATCTAATTAGAGATAGTGTTGGTGAATTAAGAGTAGTAATTGGACAAAGATGGATGACTTGGTGATGATATTTTTCTTTCTTGGGATAGGCATTAGAGAGGAGGGAGGTGAAAGAAAGGATTTAAAGTGGGATGAGATGGATGGAGACAATGGATTTTGTATTTGATTTTTAGGCATTAACTTGATTACCATTGGGAGGAGGAATGAAACAAAAGGGGACGACTAAAGTGGTTTGTCACAAGATAGAGTGTGAATTCAAAAAAATAATTTGATAGTTTTTATGTTACACAAACTAGGTTGTGTAACATACCCCCTTACTTTACCTATGTAAGACATTCATTAATGGTGAATTTTATCCCCTTTGCTCGGTCATGGAAACATGATTAGTAGGGTCACACCCTCGGTTTATCTCTTTTTTGTTTTTTCTTTCTTTACCTTTTATTCATTATTATATCTTTCCTCCCACAAGGAATGGAGGTCACCAATCTCAAGCTGCCATGTGGTGGTTGATGACACGCTCATCCAAACAACAAGTGAGCTCATGGTTGGGACATGCGCATTTCCTATTTCACTGCATTGTCTCACATCCCAACCTCCCACACTTTGACATAGTCGAAGTTAAACTAAGATGTTCCATAGAATTACCCTTTTTGATATTGGGTGATAGCTACATTGAGGGGTTCCTACCCCATGGGCCTTCCCTGCCTTCAAGCAGGAAATTCCTTGCATAACAACGTAGGTACTCCTACATTTATTAACTTCTAGAAAATTGATGCAAGCTTCTAGTAGGCTTCCCCATCTCCTACTACATGCCAACTATTCTACAAATAATTTCCCATCACCTTGTCATAGTTGTGATCTGAGGAAGTATTGCATGAGACCCATGTCCTTCATTTCAATCTCTCTTGCAAGGTCTTCCTTGTAAGATCTTATCAACTTCTCATTACCAATTAAAATCAAATCATCAACATATAATACAATAATCAACAATTTACCTTCTACCAATATATAATAGATATTTCCATCAAATTCACTTCTAGTGAAGCCAAAATTAGTGAGACAACTATTGATCCTAGTCTAACAAGCACAGGGTGCCTACTTGAGACCATACAATACTTGCTTGAGTCTACATAGATGAGACTCTTGATCAAAAGTCTCAAAACATTCGATATACACCCCCTCCTTAATAAATCCATTTAGGAATGTTGTTTTTACATCCATCTAGTGGATCTTCCACCCCATATGTGTAGCCGGAGAAAGAATTGATCTAATGGATGAATGTGTTGCTACAAGTGCAAAGGTATCCTCATAGTTAGTCCCCTTAGCTTGAGAGTACCCCTTGGCCACAAATATGGCCTTGCATTTTTCTATGCTTTTGTCTGTTGCATGCTTTACCTTGAAGATCCATCTCTAACCCAAAACGCATTTATCTACTAGTGTTGGGACCACTTCCCAAAAACTATTCTTTATAATGGATTCGTACTCCTCCACCATTGCATCAACCCATAGAGGTTGCATCAACACATTTGAATTTATTGCCGAGAAATCCTCCACTGGTGTAATCATGCCCACAATCTGATGAGAACTGTCGTTCTTCAAATAGACCATTTTGTTGCATACCTTAACCCACAAATTCAAAGGTAGGCCTTGATCATGCAACATCGCCCTTGTTCCTCCTAAAATGTCACAGTTCTTTCTCCCAACCAACCCATTCTAGTGTGGGTTGTGTGGTGTTATCAACTCTTTTCAAATGCCTTCTTTTTCACCTATATTTTTAAACTCATTTGACACATAATCACCCCCATTAATTCTCCTAATAGCCTTCACCTTCACTCTTGTTTCTTTCTCAATGAGTGCCTTGAACTCTCCAAAGTTGGAGAATGTCTCATCCTTCTTGTGCATGAAGAAGATCCAACACTTTTGTGACAAGTCATCAATGAAAATGAAAAAATATTTGTGCCTAGCAATAGAGGATGTCAAGAAAGTTCCATAGACATCAGAGTGCATCATTTAAAGGACTACAAGTGCTTTGTTGTCTCAGTCATGGAATATGGATTTTGCATACTTCTTGAAAGTAAATCCTTTGCATACATCATGTTTCCCAAGTGCTCCTTTGGGGATTCCTGTGGTAATATGCTGCATGATATTTAAATCACCTTCATGTAAATGCAAAATTCTTATATGCCAAGGTTCAATGGCATCGCGACTCTGCACCTTCTCTACCTTTCTGCTTAATGCATCACAATCCTGCACATCTAACTTGTACAGGTTCTTCACATGAACCTTGATATGCTTCACCTATCCCGTGGCTATGTGTCTCAGGAATTCCTTTCCTTTGCTGAAGTGATAACCATGGTCTTCCAAAACTGTATCAGAGATGGTAATTTTCTTTAGGTTTGGCACAAATATGACATACTTGAGCTTGAGGGGGGAGCTTGACTCCCTCTGAATGGCAACAATACCAATCTCAGTCACGCTATACCTTCCATCATCTTCCATATTGATGTGCATATGCAAATATTTCTCTTCGAAGTGACTGAAAAAGTCTCTATTCCCTATCATGTGGAACGATGCACTTGAGTCCAAGTACCACACACTCCCCAACATTGTGTTATTCATGCATGCAATGAGGCTAAAGTCAAGCTTGAAATTTGAAGCCAAAGCTTCACTTGTTACTCATCCAAGGGTATTCTTTCTTGTCTTCTTTTGTGCACACTTCATGGTATAGTGTGTGACTTCATGACAAAGGAAGGATTTATTTTTTGACAAATCTTTCTTTTTTCCCCCTTGACAGGATTTTGGTTTGGATTGGGATTTCTTCCCTTTTCCCTTCTTTTCATTTCTAGCTAGTGCAAATTTTTCTTCATCCTCTCCCTTGGATGAATTCCCATATCTTTTATTCTCCCTTATTTCCTCCTATACCAAATCAGATCATAAGCGCTCCCAATTCGGTAGTTTCTTCCTCCCAATCACTGAATATTGATCACTATGTCACATCTCGGGAAGGCCAAGAAGGGGCAGGATTACCAGGCCATATTTAGGGATAGTGACACCCACCTCACCAATTTCATCATAACATTGTGTGAACCTACTCATATATTGTGGTATAGTGTCATTCTGTTGGATCTGGATACTTCAAAATTTATCCTTGAATGACATCTTCATGTGGTCACTACTCGAACAATTATGTCAATGGTTTCCACACCATGAAGAAAGATTCCTTTCCATGGATATTCATTACAATATGATCCCATACTCCCTCCAATATTATTCTCCTTGTTCTTGCTACATCTTTCTTCCACTATGCAAGGTCCTAGACATCAGTTGTTGGTGGTCTTGGAATATTTGTCTTGACATATTCAAGCGATCCATTATTCCTACCATGAAATAAAATCTAAGGTTCCTCCAAAGGAATATTGTAGCCTTAGTCCATTGAAGGTCATCTTCTTAGTTCTGAACAAATCCCACTACACCCATCTTCAAATTCAAACTTCTCACAAACAACTTCGAATTTCCTACTCTAATGTGAATCCATCTCCGATACCATTGATGAGTCCCAGAAATGGGTAACTATATGGGCTAATTTTGCCTATTGTTTCCATTTAATCCACCATTATCCATATTTCTTGCATGTTTTTGAGTATATTTATGTTAATTGAGTGAATGGGGATAGTCAATTTACCACAAAGTCTAATGAGTGTTTATTGCAGATTTTTGGACATTTTTGGACCAACACCACGCATTTATGAGTAGATTGACAGCCAAAACTCAAAGAAACCAAGATGAGGACTTATAGGAAGGGTGTCTCCTACATTTATGACCTTTTCCTTGAGTTCTCCACTAGAAGCTTGGAGTTCAAAGGCCACCACATCGATGATCACAAGGGTAGCTGAGTAGGTCTAGTGAAGTTGTTGTTATCTGCAAGTTTTGGCAACCAAGTTCCTAAAGTTTAGGAATACTGTTGGGAGTCCTCAACTTGTATAAATAAGAAGGGCTCAGTCCTCAGTAGGTTAGCTATTGAATAGTCTATTTTCGGACTTTATTGCAACCCTACACTCAACTCATTTTCGAGCTCTTTCTGTAGACAGTTTTGGGATGTGACTATTATTTTTTTATCAATGAATATGAATCCAGCCTTGAACCATCGCTGATATTTCTAAGGAGGTTGTAGCTCTTGGGTTTGGGCCCAACCCAAGTGCCCAGTACATCCTTCTTGTATTTATATGTTTTTTTCTTACATTCATGAAATGATTTTTGTTGTTTAGATTCAATCTTGCTTTGTTACTTTAGTTGTTTTTGATGATTAGAATAGTTGTTCTAGTTTCAAGATTAGTTATATAGTTTGCTGCAATAATAGAAGAAGTTTCATGAAAAGGCCACCAAGTAGGCCTTGATCTCATTTCTCCCTTTATGGGACCATGAATTGAGACCAAGGCACTCTTGTTGCCACCAAACCACTGTTTTTGCTTTCCAATGCAATTGCTACTGAGAGATTTTGAGTTGGAGAAATTAATGTTAGTTGTATTTACATTATTAGACCTATTCTTGTTCGATTTCCATGGCTTTCTTGCATCATTTCATTTCCATAAAGTTATGTTCAACACATTTCCGGTTTTTAGGGCAGAATTAG
>APFE030987997.1:0-13130 GCA_000404065.3 Pinus taeda
AATGGTAAGAAACTTTTAGGTTGCACTAATGGAAGGCCTTGCAATATAAGGATATAATGAATTTCACACACACGCACATATATATAGAAAATTATAAATTTTGAAAAGATAGTTTTACATAAGAACAAAATGTTTTCTACAATTCCACTGGTTTTTGTAAGAAGATTTTTCATTTTCATTATTTAGATACTTAAAAAATGCACTAATGGAAACATTTGCATGACATATAACATACAAAAGTTAGAAAACTCGAAATTTAGATAGTTAAGCACATATTTTATAAATAAAATATATGTATTTAGAAATCCAACTCATTTTCTTACATTTCATCTTTTTACACCCTTTAAATTCATTGTGGAAACGTGCCATTAGAGACTATCATTAACTTATGCCCACCCAACAATATTTTGTGAGGCTTAATCAAACCTGTAAAACTTTCTAAAATAGTGTTAACATCATAAATTATGCTCACTCTTAAACTGTCCAATAAAATTTGATACAATATTACTTATAGTACTACTTCTATGTACTCAAAATGGTGAAATCCCCCTCAACCCTTCGAACAAAATTTGAAAAGATTTTATTTTTAATCCTAGATCTATTTTATCAAAATGGTGGAAGATCAAACATCATATGTGCTAACAAATAAGCATCTCTTTGCAATTATTACTACTGCAAAATATGTGATTTGAGATAAACTAAAAAAACGAAAATTATACAACCTCGAGTACCTATATTTTGAAATGATTGAACAAGTTAGACATGAATATATGAGAAAAAATCGATCAGATCATTCAACCTATTCAATTAATGGAAGTGACCACGAACTGAACTGAATCAAATTTGTGAAATACAATATTAAACCAAAATGAATATTTTTGATAATAATATCATTATATAAGTTTCCTACATAAACACCCATCCTTAGAAAATTCACATATCTATTTATTTTCCTTCCATGCCTATTAATATATTCTTCACACTCACCCTTAGCATCGACCTTCTCTTCAACAGTAACTCCTCTAGCTTTTTCTTTGATGACTACGGCTTCGGTAGGAGGTTGACTCATGTTTTGTTCTTTTGGTGTCTCAGCTTGTTCGAGCACTTGGGTAGAATCCTCGGGTTTTGACACTACGTCGGATTCCACTGGGGCCGATTCTGCTTCAGGGTCCAAGGAAAGCGACATTACATTCTTATCTATGATGGCGGGGCTTTCATCGATTGTTTTCTCAATCGCAGGAACCTCTTGTGCAGGATTGTAGGCATGAGCTTCCTCAGGAGCCATTTTAGTCGCGAGTTTGATCTCAGTAACCTTCACTACTTCCTCTATAGGTTTCACTTATTCTTTGCTTGCAATCAATTCAGTTGAAGTTGTAGCCTGCATAAACAAATAATTCATCATGGGATGATCCCATACTTAGTAAAGAATTTGATCGATGCAATGCTAAGTAGAAGTTGGGATCCATAGATCTCGGTATAGATCATTCGATCTAAAGTGAAATTACCAAGTCAACATGGCTCTACGAAACATAAAATGGAAATGAAAGTTGCATAACCTAATTGATCTACCTCTACAGTGGTCATATTCTACTCATTCGAGATGCTTACACAAGAGGATAAAGAAATTGGATCTGCTAATTTTGATGGAAATTCAATCGATGGGATCATAAGTTTTATCAGTGGACTTGTTTCACAGTAAAAGGCTTGCAGTATATTCTACCATGCTGAAAGTCTAAAATGGCCTAAGAGTTGAGAGATAAAAAAAAATGTGGTTTCAACGACAAGAAATTTCCCCGTCGTGGTTTTAGAGACACAGAACCATGGCAAAAGAAACTGTAATTACGCCAATCACTAGTAATCATGCTTACTGAAATATTGTCCAAAAAAACATAATTAATTTGAAACTTTCTAATCGTTGTTTTTTACCACATGATAAAAAAAATGGTTCAATTGAGGAAGATTAAATTCAGCGTTTGTCATTGGCTGAATATCTGCCCAACAAAACCCATCATAAGAACACCTTCGGTGTAAATTATGTTTTCTTGTGTAGAGATTTTTCTATGCAAAGGATGGAGTATATGTAGGAGAACCAGGTCCTTTGCATATTGTGGGGTGCTTTACACTGACATTGTTATGTCACTACTATGTCCAATAATACCGAAATTGATACAGTTGCAAGTACTTTGTGTAGGCAAGGGGAGCTTGAACACATATTTAATTAAATTTAATTAAAAACCATGCATACTTTTAATGGGTAATGAAGGCTGAAGTGTGTGGAATTTTCATCGTTGGTACCTGCATTCACTAGTTGGTAGCCAACGACACGACCCCACATCATGTGTTTCGTCTATTTCATGCCTCCATTTCAC
Organism: Pinus taeda; assembly: GCA_000404065.3. Taxonomy (NCBI): domain Eukaryota; kingdom Viridiplantae; phylum Streptophyta; class Pinopsida; order Pinales; family Pinaceae; genus Pinus; species Pinus taeda. The sequence goes on from APFE030987997.1 coordinate 2,370, forward strand.
TTTTTAAAAAAATGATTCATTTTCTTTCGATTTTACTTGAGAAAACTTGCTTTTTTCTTTGATTGATTTCATTGAATACTGCTTGCCACTGATTCTTACATGCCACCCAACTTCCGAGTTATAGTTTAGTTTCATTATATGTTTTCTTTTCCAAAAACGATTTTTAACCCGCGACTTTAGCGTTAAAACCCCCTTTAGGGACATAGAAACATTGAGCAAGGAACTATTTTATTAGTCCTTGCCGCAGGCATGACTGGGACTATAGTAATAAAAAAAAATAGAGTTAACATTACTTTCGGCAGATTGTTTAGACAAACAACCAAATTTTTTATGAGCCTCCATGTATTTTCCTAATGCCATTGTTTTTTCCATCTTATTTGGCCTCTTCTTGAGGTGGGAGGCCAAAAGCATATGATATTTTGATTTGTTTCCCTAGGCATTTTCGCATTTTCATAGCATTTTCAAAAACAACAAACTAATGTTGGCATCAGTTGAAGACACCTTGGGAGGCACTATCACTTAAGTTAATCGACTGATGGGTTCCAATTCCTAATATTTAGTAACATTTAATGTTTTCAGTTTGCAAGGTTTCAAACTTTAACTTCCCATCGCCCTGTGAACTTTAGGACATTCGGTCTTCACACCTGACAACACTTGGTAAAACACCTTCAATATTCATATTGAGTGCTTTTGCTTCACATTCCTGGTCATCATAGCCTGCAAGGAGCTTTTTCTCGGGAAATAGCACCGAAACAGATCCAACTGGACACAACATTTTGATTAAAACAACAATGTGTTCCGCTGCAAGCACTTGTGCACGAAATAGTACCAGAACATATCCAACTACTTGGGAACGAAATAGCACCGTAACAGATCCAACTAGACAAGGCCTTTTGATTTAAACAACAGTGTGTTCAGCTGCAAGCACTTATGCACGAACCTGTTAGATTCAGAATATACACAAACTATAGCATGGCTATTTAGGGATTTTATGTAGTGTTTTGATATTTCTCTTACATTAATATGCACAAGGAAAATGAAAATTTCACTGTAGAAATTATAGAGCACAACTGAATGAATGACTTATCTATTAGAAAGTTGAGAGATACTCGAACCTGTGCATTTTGTTCTTCTAGTGCTTCTTGTTTTTCTTGGAGTTATAATATCAATTGAGCCTTGTCAATTGACTCCTTACGAAGCTAATTTGCTTCATTTCCCCATATGTTTTTTTTCAAATTAACTTCTCTAAGTTTTTTAAGTAGATATTCAATTTCCTCTCATTTTTGGTGTAGCATAACTTGTGCATTATCATATGCATTTTCGTTTTCAGCGTTCAAGTCTAAAACGGTGAGATGTAGGGCTTCCTATACAAGGTAAAAAGACCCTATTAGTTAAATGAAAATGATGGATGTGTACCTCACATCATCATCTGCCAGAACAAGGTACTGCATTAAATGATTTTTCTGTGAAAATCAAATATCATAAAAATAAAGGTGAAAATTAAATTCACATTTTAATCCTTTGTCCCAAGTTGATCTTGTTTCAAGATTTTAGCATGGCAAGACCACTCGCATAGGAAAAATGCATTAAAGGTAAAGTTAGTTGGCTTGAAGAAAGCTTATAAATATGTGCAAATAAATACTTGGAAACCAAACCAACCTTATTGAACTTCGTTGATAGTGTGTGACAAGCTAGAAACATTTTCCTGCAGTTTTACTACAGTTTCTTCCAATTCACTCCTTTTGTCTAAACCTTGATTCAATTTTAGTTGGATGTTATGTAGTTCTTCCTTAGCTTCGACCTCTTTCTCAGTAGATAGTTTTGTTGTAATTGCTGAAGCTCCATATTTTTCTCTCTTGACTCTGATATATCATTACAAAAGAATTAATATTCAGCATAACGTGGGAGACAGAAAAGTTTTTCAAACACATACTACATGCACAAAAATAGGTTTAATTTTACCTTGAATTTGTGACTTCAGACTTGCATTTGTATAAATTTCATCTTGAAATTGGCTATTGAAACGATCGAATTCAACCCAAGCTTCATATTAGCTAGCATTTTTTCTTGTTGAGCTAGCTCAGTGCTTTTGTCTAATTCTAGTAGTAGTTTGTCGACATTGCTTGATGCCACCACAGAAATTTGTTTCAGCTCAACAATCTTGTTGGACAGTTCTAGAATTTTGTCCTTGAAGTCTTCTTTCTCAGATTCGAATGTAAATAATTTGCTTTCATATTCTTCCACTTGAATCCCTAGTCAATTCGAAATTTGGATGACTATAATAGTTCCTCAATCAAGATTGTTTTCCATAGGCACTTCGGGAGCAGTCATAGTCTCCGTTGTCCTAGGTTTTGTAGGAGGAACTTTAGAATTGGTAGCCATAGTTAGCTCAGTCTTGTATCTTATATTGGGGGTAACCCCCATTTACCCATTATATCCGGCCTTAAGCCTGTTCCAGATTCAGTTCCCGGCGAAATCTTTCCAGGTTTCAGGTTCTTCCAAATCTAGGACACATGCTCATGGGACACCTGCCATAAAAACTTTCTTCTGCATTGGGCTTACGATGGTACTTACTAGCGAAGCCAGTGAGACATGTTCCTTTAGTCGAAGGGGTCACCTAGAGAGGTGTCTTCGTTACAATGTTGTATCTTGCACCTAGGTTAAGGTGAAATTCTCTATTTATCCCCTATTTCATCCAATACTTGCTCTCTTGATACCCCATCGAAACCAATCCAGTGTGGTCTCGCTGTTGTGCGTCCCAACCCCATGACTTTCCTTCCGGCTATGGCAAATAGGAAAATCGATTTTATTACTAAGAAAAACATAATAGATCCATTGTAATGGGGTCCGATGGGGATATACCCTGACCTAGAGTGGTTTCGTCAAGATGGCATGGGGGCTTGTAGTCAACTTGGCACAAAATATTAACAAACAGAATACAAAAAAAAGTCTCTAAACAAATGCAGAGTTACTACGGTAATACAATATTGGAAACATGACAAAAATTACATGCATTAACACATCTATGATACATGAGGACTACGTTGGCACTGAGAAAGATACCAAGAAAACTATGCCTTTGGCTTACAAGAAGCAAATACATTACCTGGACAGAAAAATGGGAAGAGAACCACGAACTACTTCTTGGTTCCTCTTTTCCTCCAACTTAGCAGTCTGCACTTGTGTAAGCATTTTCTTTGAGGGCCAATTCCCTTTCTAATCCTAATCCCTAAAATTTCGTTTGAATATTTTCCACTACCCTAGTGTATTCTTCGATTTGAGACTCAAGTTGAGCTTTCTCTGTTTCCAATTTGGACTGAATGGCCTGCATGCATGTACATGAATTTTCTTTGAGGGCCAACTCCCTTTCTACTCCCTGAAACTGCATTTGAATATTTTCTAATACCATGGCATCTCTTTAATGGTATCTTGTAGCCGTTTTTCAACATTATCTAACACCAATCAATGCCTCAAAAGATTAGGACATCAATTCGCCTCATTTTTACCTAAGTACCTAATTCATAGTACTTTATTTATTTGTGTGAAGATTGTTCTACCCTTTTTTATAGTAAGAAGGTTTATTGTCATAACATCATATGACTCTTCAAATTGTTCCTTTTCTATTGATATTTCCTTCAATTCCAGTTCTCCTACAAGACCATTCCCGTTCTCCTACAAGACCACTCAGATATGAATGTAAAACCAAAAGTCTAAAACTAAGCATTGCTACCATCCCACATGGGCATTTGAATGCATATTGACTACTTGTCAAGAGATATATGACATTTTTTGAAGGTGATTTCTTAAATGTGCTTTGAGGGTTGTGGTACTTTTATGAGGTATCTTCTTCGCCACTGATCATCGGACTTGTCATCGTAGAATGGAGTAGCAGGATTACCTCTTTAATGGATTTCATTTCCACCTGGATCGGCTATGGGCAATGACTAGCTCTGACTATCCATGGAAAGAATTTTGTCAATTGATCTCAATACCAAAAATAGTCTAGCGCAGGATGGGCGACACTCTGTTGGCGTAGGAAGGCAACATAATTACCTGAGTGCACATCACGAGAAGAATGTGTGACACTTTGTTGGCGTAGGAAGGCATCGTAATTACCTGAGTGCACGTTAGGGCTATCAATGGATGCTCCCATAGATAGAACCATGCTTTACTTTTACCCTCCATGCCTCGGCGACGCCTTCCTTTGCCTACCGATGGATTTAGCTGGTTATTTGAGAGGGGCCACCAATAAGTAAAATGAACGAAGTCGCTCATCCATCCGATGGGTGAGGTGTCATATCCAAATGATATAAAATGCTCACGTGGTGTCTCAATCTGGTCAATTCAGTATGCAAGGGTGCTGAAGTTTTCAGGCTTTCTTTTTCAATCCAAGAAGGCAATTTCGATGGTCTCCTCCCACATCAATCCTGAGCTGTAACTGTGTTGGGGGAATTCTAATTTGTGTCGTGTCATCCATCAATCAATCAGGTGAGGGAACTACTCCATTCGTCAAGCCCGATGTCCGCTTTCTGGTGTTTATGAATTATGCCGACTGTTTTCTTCTATGAACACAAAACAAAGAAGTCTTGGTTTTAGATGTAGGTGAATGACTTTTTTTTATGACTATGATGGGTTTCGAAATGGAAGGGGTGTTGTTAGCTATGCATCTGAATCACTATCTAGCTCTTCCTCTCCAGCATCAGAATCTAAATCAGAAACGATGTCAAAATGAAACCACCTATATCGTGGTGTTTCAAATCGACTTATCCTCATAAATGGTACCTACCTCTCTCGCAGAGTTGCACCTGGTGGAGTTTCAAAAGAATTTCATAAATATTTCTATAGTCCAAATGATGTGGATCGCGAGCTATTATTACATATATAGTACTTGTACAAATTTGAGTCGAAGTGCAAGCTAAGGTAGGAAAGGATCAACTCTCCCAGTAGATCTCGATTTAAATTGGGAGCACAATATGGTATAGGATATCAAAGTTGTAGTTTCATTATTACGTATATAATACTTTTTCACGTAAATAATAGCGAGAATGCCTTTGGGCACTATAATGCAAGATAGGGAGTTGGTCGTTCATATGAATGATGGTTATTATGATAAGTTTTATATATGGTTCACTTATGTTAGTTCATTCTTCACACCTCTGCATTTGTTCTTGTTCTTTTGTGAAAATTTCAAAGGATGTCACTTGCTTGACATTAGGAGAGCAAGGAATAATTACAAACTTATTCCAATTATATGATTCCATAATATCGTTGTTCTAATCACTATCCTATGTTTCCTTCTTCTAAGGGTAGTCGAAGTTCAAATTGTTTTATGGTCCAGATTACTGTGGAGCTGTCGGATTTTGAGTTGCAAGCAACTCTACTCCAAATCCTTCGAACAATTGGGTCTAAAATACGAGTAATCCTTGTGAAGAAAACAAGTGTGAAAGAAAGGCACCTTTGATATGAGATCAGGGCCTTCCCAATTCAACTTTGTACTGCTCATGAGGAGCGGCTGGTGCTATTTTCTCTGCTCCTTCTTTTACAGGTGAATCTGCTCGAACTCCAACCTAGGACTATACTAAATCTACCCGAACCATTCCCACAAGAATTTTTGCATTGGGAGGGACTTCCTGCTTGGCAGCCGTCCTTGTTTGTTTTAGAAATTGTTCATGACATGACTTTCAAAACGATCAACTTCAAATCACAGTTAAATATTATATCTGAAATAAAAGACTATCCCAAACCATAGTTACCAAATTCGGCCGAAAGAATTCGGAAATTCGGCGGTTCGGTTCGATTCTGTTAATAATTCGCTAAAATTCAATTCGGTACGAATGGTCGCCAAATAAATTTGCTACATATTGTTGTAATTTGTAATGTTCATGGCCGATTATCTTACATCACGACCAGAGCATGCTCCTATTCGTAAGCCAGACTTTTATGGTTAGGATCGTAGTGTTAGAAGAACAGTATACTGAAGCCTTCTCCTTCTCAGAAGATTTATGATCCTCCATCACGATCAGTATTCAATTCATTTGGTATCTGGTGATTTGAACACTGCAAGTCCCCTCAAATTTCCCCTCTCACTTGTGTTTAATAGATTAGAGGAAATGAAACATAACAACAGACCTGTCATTGTGGATTTTGATTATTCTTTGTAGGTAGGCATTTAAGGATATGCAATGGCCCAAACATAATTTAGACGGCTTGACAATGTATGCGGTTAGATTAAGGATATTCAATGGCCAAACATAATTTCGACTTAACCAATATTGAAGAATGAAGGAACAAAGGAGACAGAAAAGAAGTCATCTTGAAAGTGAAATGAAATAAAGAAGAGGTAAGAGGTATTTTAATAAAAATAAATTAAAAAATATATTGTAAAAATGAAATGGAATAACATGAAATTTAATTTTTTATATATTTGAAAAAGTTAATTTTTTGTAATAACGATTTTTAAAGTAATTTTTTTTTTTAAATGTCTTTCATATAATATTATTGATTGTGAATAAAATTTTATTATTTGTTTGTAATAAGATTGGTTGAAATCCAACTCTTTGTCTCTGGGAAATATATTATATAATGTTTAGATATTTTTGCATAACCAAGATTCAGTTCGTTTTGCTCAAAATATTTTTAATTTATTTTTATTCAAATAGTTATTAGGAAATCACTTTATATAATGTATTATTAAGAAACAATTTCATTAATTACTATTTATTAATGGACCAACTAAAAATTTTAAAGTTTAAGATTTGTTATTCTTTTTTGTTCATGTAGAAAGAGTGCTTTCTCCCATTTCACTTTATTCACTTCCATTAACCTCCGTTGATGATTAGTTCTTTTACAAAAGTTTAAGGTCTGTTATTCTTTTTTGTTCATGTAGAAAGAGTACTTTCTCCCCATTTCATCTTATTCACTTCCATTCGTAGGAAGAGCGCTTTCTCCCCATTTCATCTTATTCACTTCCATTCGTCTCCATTGATGTTTAGTTCTTTTACAAGCCTTAATATATAATTTTATTTGCAACTTCCATAATGTGACTGAAAACAATTAATTTGAAAAGCATGAGTTTTTGAATATTGTTAATTTTGATTTTTTTAAATTTATTGAAAAAATATTTTTTAGTAGTGATAAGATAAATACTCTCGATTTTTTTCCGTATTAAATTTTAGATAATCGAATTTTTTCCGTACCGAATCGAATCCAAATTCGAATTCGAATTCGAACTCGGTAACTATGTCCCAAACATGTAAAAAATGGTTGGGTGTCCATTGGTCAAAATATATGTAAGACCACTAATAAATACATGTATTGATGTCTATAAGTTTAATATATTTTATATTTAATTAAAAATATATATAAACAAAAATAAAATATTTATATTTATATTTTATTTGAAATTATATAATCATATTTATATTAAAATTAATTAATTATTAAGATCATCAAAAGTATAATATTATAAATTTATATATTACTGTAAATGATATATTCTAATTATTTATTTTAATTATTTAGAATTTTTTTGGGACACACATTATAATTAATCAAATATTATGTTGAAAGAGGTATTATTTTTTTTGTCCCATTCTTATTGACATAAGAATCATGATATATTAGAATTAAATCTTGTTGTGTTACTAATGAAAATTTGTTTTTTATAATAAGAAGTGTTTATGTCTTAAAAACATTTAGAAGAGGCATAAATTATAAGTGTATCTAATCTAATCATGGACTTTTTTGGAAGAGATGTGAAAAGGTCACTATGAGTACTTCTAATGATATATTTTTTTGGCGTGGAAGCTCACTAAAAAAATAAGCAACAATGATATTTACACTACAAACAACATAATGCAAAACAATATGCTTTTATTAAAAAAATATCATGGTTAGTTTAAACATGGTTATCAACTTCATCAAAATCCTTCATAGTTCTCTTTTAAAAGTTACATTTAGTGGCTTTTACTTATTATTTATTAATTTTGAAATAAAAGTTAAGAGATGAAAATATTTCAGAGCAACACTTATTCAAATACGTAAATGATTATATTATTGCATTACACATTACAATGAATTAAGGTTTTTTGTTTTTTGTTTTTTGTTTTTGTTTTTGTTTTTGTTTTTTTTTTGTGTGAAATTAGTTTCTTTAATGTATTTGAAATTCATATAAGATTTAAAAATTAGATGTTGAAGTGTTTAATATGGTCATTGCTAACATTTTTGAAATAAAAAATAGAAGATTGAAATTTTTTGAAGTAACTCTTATTTGAATGTGTGAATAAGTACATAACTATATTAGTGCGAATTAAGTCATTTATGCAGTTTGATGTAAAATCACTTTCCTTAATGTATTTGAGTATAACATAATATTAAAACTTAAATGTTGAAGTGCTTGATATAATCCTTTATAGGTTATTCCATTCATATGTGCTATATAATTATTAAGAAAATGAACTATTTATTTTCCTTGTTGATTTAACATTTTATTTGTATAAGTTATATTATGAGTAAAAGAAAATGTTCAGATATGTAATTAGATATTATCTTTTTATAATTTGAGATTGTTTTATGATTTAATCTTTTCTTTTCTTCCTCCTTCTTCTTTTTTTTTTTTATTATTATTATTATCTGTAATTGAAATATCTTTTGTTAATTGAATTTTCCATGGGGCTTTGGATTTGCATTGTTAAAGCACTCCTTGCTATAGGTCACTGGTTCAAATCCCTCGTGGGTGCTTACCTACAAAAAAAAAATTGTTTTTCCATATCTCCTTTCACTTGATTACACATAGATGCTAAGTGTATGAAACAATGCTTTATAAATTGCAACATACATATGCTTTAATAATTATTTAGTGAATGAATTTCTTCTTCACTTAATAATTCACTATTCGTCATTAGTATTGACATTTAAATTCACCGGTTTAGTGGACATCACTAAACCAAACAAGTATAGGCCACAAGTATAGGCCTAAGTAGGATCTTGATTGCTTTAGTAATTATTTAGTGAATGAATTTCTTCTTCACTTAATAATTCACTAAACCAAACAAGTATAGGCCTAAGTAGGATCTTGATTGCTTTAATAATTATTTAGTGAATGAATTTCTTCTTCACTTAATAATTCACTATTCGTCATTAGTATTGACATTTAAATTCACTGGTTTAGTGGATATCACTAAACCAAACAAGTATAGGCCTAAGTAGGATCTTGATTGGGTGTTCTTGATTACACATAGATGCTAAGTGTATGAAACAATGCTTTATAAATTGCAACATACATATGCTTTAATAATTATTTAGTGAATGGATTTCTTCTTCACTTAATAATTCACTATTCATCATTAGTATTGACATTTAAATTCACCGGTTTAGTGGACATCACTAAACCAAACAAGTATAGGCCACAAGTATAGGCCTAAGTAGGATCTTGATTGCTTTAGTAATTATTTAGTGAATGAATTTCTTCTTCACTTAATAATTCACTAAACCAAACAAGTATAAGCCTAAGTAGGATCTTGATTGCTTTAATAATTATTTCGTGAATGAATTTCTTCTTCACTTAATAATTCACTATTCGTCATTAGTATTGACATTTAAATTCACCAGTTTAGTGGACATCACTAAACCAAACAAGTATAGGCCTAAGTAGGATCTTGATTGAGTGTTGATCCCTTGTTGTAGGAGAAATGTTTCGTAAGTAGCATCTTGAGTGGGTCATGATCCCTTGGTATAGGCCTAAGTAGGATCTTGATTGGGTGTTGATCCCTTGTTGTAGGAGAAATGTTTCCTAAGTAGCATCTTGAGTGGGTGATGATCCCTTGTTGTAGGAGAATCACTAAACCAAACAAGTATAGGCCTAAGTAGGATCTTGATTGGGTGTTGATCCCTTGTTGTAGGAGAAATGTTTCCTAAGTAGGATCTTGATTGGGTGATGATCCCTTGTTGTAGGAGAAATGTTTCCACCTGTCAACAGGTTGCTCCGCAAAAGAGTCATGCATTAAACTTATAGAGGAGGGAAAACTACATAGATAATTTTGCACAACCATTTTTTGCACCTTACAATTGTGAGAAGAAAGTTGTTCATGGTGACTCTAGAAAGGTGTATCATAAAATTATTTTATGAAGGAAAGGTTAGATCATGCTAATTGAGGAAGGAGAATCCATATAGTTTCATATGGATTATTACTATGTACAACTGCCTATTAAGATGGGAGGTGTGGAAAGGTAACAAAAAAATATATGCACCACTTGCTTTCTCTTTTGTTTGAAATATTGATTTTCACATTTTTTTATAATAGTAATCTAATTTTAAGGTCACAACCAAGTGAGACACCAAATTGATGTACGAGACACCCTTGTTTGCGGCACTAGCCCCCCCCCCCAACCTTGCAATAATTTAAATGTTAATTCTAGAAAGGTGTACATCCTCCTCCAGGTTTGAACATATGAACTCTTAGGAGAAGACACACTTTTTCAACCATTAGGCCCACAAAAAAAATAAAATCATGCCCAAAAAATTTAGATTATATATTTGTAGAACAGCTATCTTAATCTTTGATTGACTTTTAATTAAAACTTAAGGAAATAAAGACCAATTTTAATAAATAATCAATTGTAACTATTTTATATGCTCTAGATACTATTTGATAAAAATAATGCTTAAAAAATGAAAAATAAAACATGTAATCCAAAACCAATTTACATGTGTGTAAAAAGCATGACTTCAAAATTAAATAAAATACTAAAATAATTAATCTA